>CAHIKZ030004661.1:692500-765000 GCA_903632075.3 Acanthosepion pharaonis
ATATATATATATATATATATATATATATATATATATATATATATATATATATGTGTGTGTGTGTGTGTGTGTGTATATATGTGAGTGTGTGTATGTGTATATATATATATATATATTAGATTCTATACAAAATCTTTATTTTACGCATACATGTTTTATGTTCACTCATTTAAAATGAACTCTGATCTATATAATTTTTTTGGTAATGCAAATATAAAGATGGAATTATTTAACAATATCCGTTATGTGTTGTAGTAATTCACTAAAAGCTCATGCAGTTTTTGAATCTAATTTATGCTTCCGTGTGCGTATTTTTTATTCGATATTTGTTTTTCTTTCCGGTGCTATAGAAATTTTTATACATTGTGTTTGTATGATATTTCTGCCCATTTATATATATAGACGTCGGATTATATAACAATCACATTTGTAAGTGGAACTAATCAAGTTAGGCAATACAGAATTTGATGTTACCTTACGTAGTTTGTATTATTACGAAACCCTGTTTCCAGGCACACCGATTTTACACTATGAAAATTAAGTTTGTGAACAACGACGATTTAAGGAAAACAGAAACAAAACGTACATTTATACTTACAATAAGAAAGAGACAGATGAAATATCTTGGTCACACAATGAAGAAAGTGGAATTAGAGAATATAATACTCACAGGGTATTTCGAAGGCAAGAGAGACAGAGGAAAGCTACGAAGAACCCATTAAACGTGCTTGTGTAAATGGTTAACAGAACATGAATCAGGAGAATTAGGAAAATAAGAAACCTTACTAAGTATTATAAAGAATATGGAATTTTGAAAATCATGATCGTCAATGCCTTTAAGAAAGACGATAACTAAATTCAAACGGTTCTTTATATCGATATAGTTATTCATAGGAAATCCGATAAATCTCAGCTTACATAGAATTAGATTTGTCCCAAAGTTTTTAATTATTATAAGTCCATTATGTACATGCAGTTTGCTATAGTATTTCCGTAATACATATTTTTATATAATTAGAATATAAAAAGGAATCTGAGGAAAAGTTAGTTTAGTCAAAAAAGCGATAAATTCAAACACACATTCAAATATCCACCTCGTACGTTCTTTTATTTATAGTACTGTTTCATTCGTGCATAGAAATACTGTTTCGTTATCAGGTTGTATGTGAAATTGGTGGATTCTTGACGAGATCTCGTTGATATTGTCTTCGGTCTCAGACGATAATGGATTTTTGCCATTAGCTGAAAATCTTAACATTTTTAAAATAAAGACAACAATACAGTTTTACTGTATCACTCAACATTCTCGGTACACAGGTTGTACTACATTTTACATATTGAATGAATAGTCGGAAACTTTAGACCTCCTTCTTTTTTCTTGTGCCTGACTCTGTTTCTTCACAGCCTACATAACCTTCTTCGACCGCAGCAAGGATTTTCCTTCGCATCCTGTTGTATCCAATATATTATACTAGTAGCATGGCCCTGTGTTGCCCGGGCTTGATTCAAAAATCGTACGACTCATACAGTAATCGCTATCACTTGACTTAAAATATTATTAGCCTTCCTTGCCTTTAAAGGAGTGTCCTTTGCTGTGTTGATGTTGCTACATGCCTTACTTCTTGCCTATCTCGCACTGCAAATTTTTTATAAGCTCTATACTAAACATTAAATCTGTTACGAAAAAAGAACTAAACAAAATGAGCACAAAACGATCAGTTTTAAAAAAAGGACTCGTAACTGGAAAAAACGAATAAAAAAAGAATGTTAACAACAAATACTTTTTTCACACCCAACCCAGGTCTGCGGAATCAGAATCAACGTCGAATTTAAGCGATGAATGAGCCGATTGGACTAAAGTGCCATGCAGATTTTAATTTTTCTCACTTGTGACGAATGCAGCTATCGATTTTTTTGCATGCTAGAATGCTAGTTAACATTCGTGTCAGTCAGCTGTTGGATCTCACGCTGGCCAATAGAATCTTCCTGCCAATTCGTGGCAGCCAGCTATAGGCTCTCACTCTGGCCAGTAGAAAATGGCCGCAAATTACATGAAAACTGCCATAGAAGCATGAAAATATCGATTATTTCCACTATCGATGAGAGTTGGGAATTGTAAAGTCGATCTTGGCCTTCCCTCTAACTTGGAGCATGCGCATGTAAAATTTGGTGCAAATCAGTCAAACATTGCGGCTGTGCATTCGTTACACACACACACACACACACACACACACACACACACACACACACACACACACACACACACACACACAGGATGAATGAAAAAATGGCAGGAGATATACTTTTCATTATATGGTAGTAATGTGATTAACGGAAAGATTCGGAAAACATTAAAAGTTGAAACGTTTTATCGTAGAAATCATGAAAGATAGTGGAATTCTCCGAGGTTTATATAACAGTACTGAATACTATGAATAATAAGAATGTATTAAGCTCTAAGTTGAAATTATGATCCCTTTAACTGTTTTGCCCTCCTTATTCGGTTTTCCTCTTTTTTTAAAACATATTCCCCGTTATCTTGATGGCATTTGAATGTGAAGACAGATTATGAATTTTGGTATTATTACTGTAGGCCTGAATGATCTTTTTCTCGCACCATTTCACATAGTAGGCTGACACAAAAAGATTTTAAACAGTTCTATTTCTAGCTGAATAAATCATAGGGTTTTTCAGTGATTCTTACGAAAAATGGTGTCATGATGGCTAAACATCTTATCTAAAATCGCGGAAAAAAGAAACTCAGTTTGCATTATATATTAAACATTTTGTGGTATGGATAATTATTCCATGCTGTCACACCATTTCGTCAATTTTGCTCTCACACCACGCATATATATATATATATATATATATATATATATATATATATATATATATATATATATATATGTGTGTGTGTGTGTGTGTGTGTGTGTGTGTCTGCGCGCCTGTGTGTGTGTGAAATGAGTGTATATCGGCAGCATGTTTTCATTCAGAAACGTTTAGTAAAATAATTTAGACACGTACTTTCAACTTATTTTCGATAACATCCTTTCATATTCACAAACAAGCTTTTTTGTGCAGTCGTTAAAAGACGAGAGGTAAACAACATGTTGGCTCATATTGTATTTATTCCATCTATTTCGACATAGCATAATGCCATCATCAGAATATTGTTAAATATATGCCATCATCAGAATATTGTTAATATATGTTTTACCGGCCTGAATGTCCGAGAAACTTTCATAGGACGAATATTTTATATGAAACTTTCTCGGACATTCAGGCCGGTAAATGTTATTTAATACTTTTTTTATTATACACAGAGCATTTACTTAAATACTTGTATCTATAAAAAGAACGTTAAACATAAAATGTCTTTAATAATATATATATATATATATATATATATATATACATATATATATATATGTGTGTGTGTGTGTATATATATATATATATATATATATATATATATATATATATATATATATATATATATATATATATATATATATATGTATACATTTATGACATTTTGAAATTTACTTTCTTGTAAGACACTAGATTAAACTGGATGCTATAAATCATTTTTAAATAAATTCCTGAATTTTTACTTCCATGTAGAAATCCTATCTCAAGTATTATTTTTTTTTACTACCTAAGACGCTCGTTTTCCATCTATGGCAGCCACTACCTAAATACTTTTTTACGCTGATGTCGAGCAAAGCAAAAGCTTGTCGGTAGAATGTTAATTTAAAAAACCTGTCAAATTTGTGATAATTCTCTTTGCTTTCACTGAAAATGATAAGCATAGGAAAAATGAGAATTCAAGAAAGAAAGTCGAGAAAAATTGAATTAGCTTTTTTTTTCTATTTGTTATATCTCTTTTTTGATAAGCTTATTTTTTCTTAATTTAAATCATGTTTTCCGTGTGAATGTGAGAATATTTGTACTGTTTAATGTGTGTTTTCATTTTATTAAAAGGAATAATTTATAATGTCATCCGTATTCTCTTTGTAATTTATTATACGCACATGCTGTGACATGTTTTGTAATTTAATCCATTGGACATAAAAATGTTGTGTACAGATAGCATTCTTAAAAAAATCGAAAAGAATATCCAAATTATATTTGCAAGAATTTTATATTTTTTACAAGGATTTTCTTGAAAAAACTGAAACAATATTATAAAAAACATAAAAAATCAAAAATAACGTGATTAAAAGAATTGAAAACTGCAGTGAATATTACCTCATGCAAATATGTTGACATTACCAACGCTTTAATATTAATCATTACAGCAATGCTTCTTTTAAATATTAATTATCGTTTGGTAAAAAAGATTTATGAGCCAAGGCAGAAATGAAGAATCATGTGCATATTGTTTCTGATAAATGCTTCATTACGACCAAACAGGTACTTCTGTTGAGTTTTTCTGGCTTTTTCTTGTATGTAGAAAGTCTGTAGAAATTGTTTAAATGATAGTTCTTTCCAGAGGCTTCGGGCTAAACTATAAGTTATTTTCAAGAAATTTGGTCGTGCTATTCTAAATGATGTCTAGGATACATTTTATCATAAGATAACAGCTCGTACACTGTGGGCGTATTAATAGTTAATATCGTTAAGTGTTCTTTTTTTATGTTAAGTGTTTTTTGGCGTTTCTTGCTGACAAAATCACGATTCATATTGTATTCTCCAGGTATATTATATCAAGTTTGGTATTTGAACCTTACGTAGCTCAGGTCTACTAGAGTGTCAGTCGTCTATGTGATGTGCCTGACATAGTTATTCATGAGTTTGTTTTTTGTCGGAAACACAATTCCCAATGGAGATGTTGAACGCGTAAATAATGTTGATCATATGTAGTTTTGATAATGTTTGGGTAGTTATTGTTGCTAATTATAATGTTTCTTGCTTTCAATTTATTTTGTAATAATTAATTTCAAATACTTTATAATATAAGCAAATATCTTATCTAGAGAGAGTCGACAATGTTCCATACGAGTGACGGAGAATACTTGTTCGTACAGATAAGTTCTACTCAATTGTATTTTAAAATAATGTTTAGGTTTGTCGTTTTGAAAGACAGTTAATATGTGTAAAACAGCAAAGGAACAGTTTTCAATAGTAATTAAATCAAAACATACATTTTTGACAAGATGTTTACTGATTTGAATATATTAGGCTTATCAGGTCCGATAGGCCATACATTATTGGGAAAGATCATGGAAATGCCTTAATAGCAGCGATAAAAATGGGAATAAAAACGCAAATATGATTTGAATTTTTTCAAATAAGTTTCTTCTTAAGAAACAATAATAATAATAATAATAATAATAATAATAATAATAATAATAATAATAAAAAGGGGAATAAAAATGCAAATATGACTTGAATTTTTTCAAATAAGTTTCTTATTAAGAAATAATAATGATAATAATAATAATAATAAGAAGAAGAAGAAGAAGATTAAGAAGACGAAGAACAACAACTAAACAAAAATAAAATTAACTAAGTTACTTTAAAAAGTCAAAACGTTTAACGCTTTCTATATGTTTTTATTTTCTCAGCGCGAAATATTTAATATATGTTGGAGCCGTCTCTAATTCAATTTGAACGCACAACGATATTTCTCTAGGTATTACATTTTCAGTCGATATAAATGCAGTTTTCTAAATATTCCAAATTGTTGTTTGCTAAGATTCGTAACCAACGAAACGCAATGTCATAAAACATTTTTCCTTTCATATATATTGTTGTGCTTTTTTAAAATATACCGAACAGGCTATTAATTTGTTCCAGCTCTTGAAACATTCACCTCCCCAAAAAACCGAAAGTTAGACTTTAGCATATACGCAAAAAATGAAAAAAAAAATTTCAGTGGCTTTATTTTTCAAATTGTTAATGATGTAATTGTATAGTACTTATGTATTTTAAACACATTTAAGAATGTACAGATAGAGAATTGCATAAGACCTTACAAATAAAACAAAATAGTTTCAACATTTTGTTAGCCAATGATGTATCTGGATAGTAATAGTAAAAAATTATTGTGTTTTGTAGACATAATAAATATAAATTAAACTTTCTCCTTTTTACAGACGTCATAAACATCTTGAAGAACTTGATTGACCGGTGATTTGTTAGGAACATCCAGTTAAGTTGGTACTGGATTCCATAACATTTTCACAGAGTTTAATGATTTTTGTGAGCCTGCAAGCTGCTATATAGCTTCTCACACAAATCTTCACTGTAGATTTAGACAATAAATCAATGGCCCCACACACATTTCTAGGAGATGTATTTACAAATTTCGAGTAGCGAGTCTCTTTTCTGTAGTAAAATAAAAAAAAAAAAATGCCAAATGTATTGCTCTAGAATTCCTTCTTTCATTACTTAATTTAGGTATTATTTTAAAGTTCACTTCATGAAATCATCAAGTTTCCTAAAGAAAGCGGAAAACTCGAGTTAAATGAAATAGAAACTTCATATTATTTTGCCATACTGCCATTTTTTAATCTCTTTAAAATTCTTGAAGATCTTCCTGAGCTGTTTGCTTTGACAACATATCCTCTTTTCAATTCTGTAGATGTAATGCTTCTAACTCCTCTTCTTTCATTCTTCAAAACAAGCACTTTTTATTCTTGGCCATCAATTCGTTTACCGTCAACATGCAATAACCGATTTTCTAACATTCTATGATAGATGAGAAGATTGAAGATGTCACTAATTTGAATGCAGTTTTGGTTTTGCTCTGCCTCATCCCTCTTCATGTAGACAGTTCTACAGAACATTCAGACTCTTCATATTTACTCATTGATTTGATCTCTGATTCAGTCTCTGATTTGGAAGTTTATGTTGTTCTTGATATTAGATTTGTTGAAGGTTGATTCAAGGCCATTTTTCTTCTTTTGGTTGGAATAATATTTTTGGAACTCGCAGTCATTCCAGCTTTATATCCAACATGTCCTTTGATTACGATCTGAAGATGCTATAACCGTCGCTCCTCTCTACACAGACAATCAACATTTAATGTCAAACATTTAATTCCAAGGATGATGTTTTCCGCGTTTCACACATTCAGTGTAGGTGTTCAAAACTCGATCCAGTTCTGCTTGTATTGAATAAGCAAATGTAATTTCTTTTTACCATAAACTTGTTACCTCTTTATACGATCTTTATTTCATTTGATGAATACTTCAAGGAACAGATAGCAACTAAAAAATTGTCCTTTGTGTAGTATCCTGCTTTTGATTTCCAGTGATTGTTCTTCTAGTGGAACATTTCTTTTTTCAAGTTGATCTTGAAATATTGTCAGATTCTTCGCCTAGTAATTCTTGTTTCTTTCACAGAATTACTTTTTTATGAAGCATTATATTTAAAATTGAATACTTGGAGATCTTTCAGCAAATCAATCAGCGCTGCTCAATCAGGAAGCTTATATATTGTGGAAAATATTTCATTACACGCACACTTTTCCAATTAACTTTATCTAAACGACAATCCAACCAGCGATCACGCTTATTATTCGTCTTTCGCATGCGGTAGTGACCTTGACTTCTAGTCACTGAAGGAAACGATGGGTGCTAAGATGACTAATGCTGTCCGATCTTCGCCCTGAATATTCTGTTGCAGTTGCGACTTGGGGGCTGAATCAGGTTGGTAGGCGAGGCGCTCTCCATCTTCGCTTTTTTGGCGTCATTATTCTTTGTCTTTGAAACTTTTCTCTTCAAAATCAGACAGTCCGATCCTTACAAGGCAGCAGCAGACGGCAACGTCCTCAACAGATTCTTGCTAGGTGGAATGGGAAATGACACTATGCTTGAGTTAATCCTTCAGCGTATCTTTGTAACGTTTCTTTGGTCTGCCGAGTGACGGCTTTCTCATATAAACAAGCCATAGAGCAATCACTTTGGCATGTAATAGTCAGCCATCCGGCGGACTCTCAGCCCGCTGAGCTGATAACACATTAGGAAGATACGGATGCTCCCCATCCTAGCATGTTGGATCACTTCAGTGTCTGCGATACTGCCTTTCCACTTGAAATATAACAGCTTCGAGCTTTTTCGCCTGCCGGCTGTAGGCTGTCAACGTCTCGCATGCATAGAAGAGACATCGTATGACTACTGCTCTGTAAACTTTGAGTTTGCTGTTAAGTTTCTGTCCTCGTCGCTCACAGAATTTATACTTCAGTCTGCCGAAGTCCGCGCTGGCTCCGGCAATGCTGCAGACCACTTCCTTATCGATGTTAGCGGAACTAGTGCTAGCAAGGTAGATGAAGTTGCCTTCAGCTGCTAGTCACTGGCCGTTTACAATAATGTGATGTTTAAAGCGACACAGACGCAGGCTACTGCAGGACACCGGTCTTCTTTGTAGAAATTGTGAGGCCGAAATCTTTGCAGGTATTAGAGAATAGGTCCACGCTGCCCTGCATGTGAGTGGGTGCTCTCATTGATAGCACAGTCGTCGTCGAACAGGAAGTCAAAGGGCATATCTTCAGGCATTTTGTCTTTCTAGCAATCTCCGAAGTTGGAAAGGTTTATCGTTGATACGGTAGCGGATACCTACACTGATGTCTCTATATCTGAAGCGTCCGTCAGCGTAGTGGAAAGGCACCATGCTGAACCGGGTTGCAGCCAGCACGCATCCCTGCTTTACTCTGGTGGGGATCCGCCTCCAAATCAATGTGCGGCTCTGTGGTGACCAGGCCATTCTTTAGCTTTGAGATGTTCACTCGATTAAGCGCTTTGATGCCTTATGGCTTCCTTGATGATGTGGTTGGGAAGTCCATCTTGGAGATCAGCACGCTGTGGCCCGACCAGCATTCAGCATCGTACATGGTCCTCGTGACCCTACATTCAGCATGTCCATTTGCCTAAAGTTGAGTAACCAGGTAGATGCCAGTGTTTTGGTGCGCGGGTGCATCCACGACGTCTTGTTGCGGTTGGGTAGACGGAAGACTGTGATGGTGGTGAAAAGAACCTACGCGGCGCAAGTCTCCAGCAAAAGGAGACCTTTGCTGTTACACTTGTCAACGCTTTTTTTTCCCATCCCGCTCTCCTAGGACATATGATCTCTAGCGACACGCTGTTAAAATCACAGCGAATGGCGAGCTTGTATGTCATGGGCACGGGTGAAAAGTTTTTCTCCAGATCTTCGTAGAATCTGTCTTTCATATTTTAAAGGATAGTCAAAGTGATGGCATAATGTGTGGCAAAAATTCCCATGGTGAGCGGGAGGCGAACGTCATCAAGTGATCATTGATGCCCTTTCGATAAGCCGCTAGGATGTTGGCTAAGTTGGCGTTGATGGCAAAGCCAATTACTGTTTGGCGTTACTCGTTGAGTGCACTTCCAATCCCAAAATTATATATAGCCGGCAGATTGCTCTGTCACTTGTTCTTCTTTTGCTAGACGGGTCTCGCTGAGTGAGGCAATCTGCACATTGTATCGAGCATGTTTCCTGACAAAGAGGGCCATCCGATTCTCAGGCCTGCCAGTCCCTGCACCAAAATGACTACTGTCACCATAGGCTGTTTTGAGTTCTTTCCTTTGGTATATGACCCCTGCTAGCCGCGACAAGCTGGATGTGTCAGGAAATTTTTAGAAACCTTTTTCTTGACCCCTCTCCAATTTGCTATTGGGGAAGTAGTGCTCTCCTGAAAGGAGCTTCTTTGTAGCCCAGGTGACTGCCGAATTTCAGCGTCGTCTCATTTACTGAAATCGACCATATGGCCTGGGCCATCTATATGTAGAGTTTTTACTTCGACTGCCATTGCGACCCCATCTGTCGCCTGGCTTCGCGGTCATCACCGCAGGACTTGAAAAAAAGAGAAAATGATAGAGATTAATTCAGGATTTGTGCGTGAGCTGGATTTAAATGATCGAGCGTTCTGCCCACTCCCTCGTCTCTGTGTCTGGTGGCACGGCGAAGTTGAGGCAGTTGGAGATGAGCCAATGATGTAGTTGATGGCTAAGAGTGTTGTTTCTGTCTTACTGTGCCCTACCTTCTTGACCGTTGAGCCAAACGGGGATTTCGTCCACGCAGTCGGCCAGGTCTCTTCTCTTATTTCACGCTATTTGGTACCAGCACGTTTAGCACGTTATTCTTCTTACATTACTAGTAATATTTTATTACAGTTAGATACATTTGACTGACGTTTTAACATTCTCGATTGACTTGTTTTATTAATACCTATATAAAACCCTTTAGTTAACTGTTGAATACCATTGAATATGATTTATATGTTATTATTTCATTATTTTATATGATATATATGCCTTTGTTTACTCCGTTTATTTAAATATCGGGTTTGATCTTAAAGTTATCGTTATATTTTTTTTTTTAATTCTTTCCTTTTCCTTCATTTATTTCTTAAAGAGCCATGTTATTTATCTGCTATAAAGTATTGTTAAATTACGTTTTCTTCCTTATAGGAAATGTCAGCGGTTTGACGTTAACATAGTTTTGTTTAAAAAATAACGTCTGTATTCGTTGCAATTTAAATGTGTTTCATGAACTCTTACTTAGTATAGACTATTTTGATTGGCTGAAGCGATTATAAAAGAACAAGTTTTCATACTTTGCATTTCTATAATTTCCTCATATTTTTCCTTTTTCTTTAGTCCTTATATTTTTTTCTTTTTCTTTGGAAAAGAGATTAAATCCTGTGTCTTTCTTTCTTGCTCTTTTCAGTTCTTTTTTTGTGCGAAAAAAGAGGTTGAATGTAAACAAATCCTAATAATTGTAATAATCAGTCATCTAATAACGCCACATGTGATGTGTTGATACATATTGTAATGTGAATGCATTTATATAGCGCTGTTTCTAGATTGTTTAATGTGATATTCTATAATAAAGACAATTTCTCTACTGTTAGATTGTACTGAGACCTATTTTAAATTAATTTTAATAACGTTTGGATTTATATTCAATTCGTTCGCATATATATATATATATATATATATATATATATATATATATATATATATATATATATATATATATATATATATATGTATGTGGGTTGTGATTGAAGAGAGTTTATATGCATATATAATAAGCAATATAGAAAATGAGAAATCCAGAAAATTAAGTAACAATCGCACATTAATATATGCTTGATTACATGCTACAGACAAGATATTATGTTTTTAAAGTGATTATCTCTTCTTTTTTCATAATGCATTTTCAAATTGATTATTTTAAAGCATGATATTATGGATTTAAAAGCATTTCCCAAGTCAGTATGACTCAATATACAATTACGTGGCTTGATTCTATCAGTAACTCAATTCTAAAAATTATTTCAGTGTGTTGAATTTTCAATCAATATTATTAATATTGAAGCACAAATATAAGTGTTTATACTATGATATAGTTCATGCTGAAAATGATTAATTTTTGCCTAAGAAATCTACCATATGTGACTAAAAGTATTAAATATAGCATGCTCCGGATTTATTTTCTGAAATGAAAAAAAAACAATAAACCTCCAATTTTTAGAAAACGCTGATATAACCACACACAATGGAATATCATAAAATTTGAAGAACCGAATTATATGACGAATTTGACGACTGTAAAAGGGCTTCTAAATCTGAAGTCAAGAAAGAAGGGTCATTTTAAATGCATCCGCGTCTTAATGTGTTAACATGCACGATATTGCTCAGTAGGGTTATGGCGAAGATCATAAAAAAAAAAAAATCAAACTCCATAAAGGAATTGTCCTCCCTCTATCAGAGATCAAGTTGTTGGATATGCATTTCTGTATTTGTAAACCTATGATAAGTCTGTCAACGTGTGAGTCAATATGCCCAAGATGTCGGGTACACAATCGGATCGAAAATACGTGACAAAGATCACGCTGTGTCGCTTCTTAACATCCACCAGTTTAATTGAAAAAGGCGAAAAAACTGTCGATCAATTCACTGTGCTGCCAATGATAGGTTTTGATTGCATTGTAAGCGGTGAAATGATGAGGACTAAGGCTTACAATGATTTTGAAAACAGACGAACGAATTCATAGTTCTAGTTGTAATTTATTACATTGGAATCATAATCACGATGCAATTCATCAGACCTGTAAAAGAAATCGAAAAATATAACTATAAATTTATATCTGGAGTTATATTTTATAATATATTCTATTTCTCTCCTGGACATTGAGCTTTGCCTGGATTCTATCCACTTGGAAATATATACATATATACATACATGCATATATACATACTTGCATATATACAAACATGCATACATGCATACATACATACACACACACACACACACACACACACACACACATATATATATATATATATATATATATATATATATATATATATATATATATATATAGCTAATATTATCAATATATCACTATATATATATTTATATATCTACATATATATGTGTGTGTATGTGTGTAGATGCGTGTGTGTGTGCGAGTGTTACAACTGAAGACAATTTGTAGATAAATTTTTGAATGTGGTTTTACGTTGTATTAGATATTACTGTAGATCAAACCAGTTTTAAATGTCTTTATTAAACGACTTTTCGCGCTGTCCGTTAATCGGATGTGGACACAAGACAAAGCGTAGATGGTGAAGGCCCACCAAAAGAATATTGTCTAGCAGAAGGCGATGAGAATTTTAATTTTTAATCAATTTAAATTTATTTGGGGAAAAAATCGATCCCAAAAGACTTCTCTCAGTAAATAGACTTCCTAATGCAAATGAGCTAAATGAAAACAATTAGGATGCTATAGACGACATTTATCGCCAATACGTTTAGTCCTCTCTTTTTTTACGATTCCGGAATATATAATTCCATGTTTCTCCGGCTCTGTTGTTTGTCAGCGTTGGTTTCTTGTGGTCGAATAGCAATTCTTCAGCCTCAAGGGCTGAATAAACGACTCAATATTTTCTTAGATTTATATTCCTTGCTATATATATATATATATATATATATATATATATATATATATATTATTTTTTTAAAAAATTATAACATAAGTATGTTATAAAATCACTACAAAATAGCCATTTTGTTTCAACACACTCTTTGTCTTATCAAGTGATGATGTTGAAAAGAAACCATTTATTTTCTTTTCAACATCATCACTTGATAAGACACAGAGTGTGTTGAAACAAAATGGCTATTTTTGTAATGATTTTATAACATACTTATGTTATAATTTCTTTATAAAAAATAATTATATCTGCTCTACTTTGTATTGAGCACTCTTTTAAGAATAGTAATTGTTGGTTATTGGAATTCATTCCGTGTATACCAGTTATATACTTATATATATATATATATATATATATATATATAAGTGTGGAACTGTAGTTGTAGGATCAACTCTTGGTACGAGAGAAAGGAAGAGTGAAATGTAGATAAGTGTATTCACCATGTTGCATCGTGTCTTGCCAATACAATATGTCAGCTTGTTTTAATTTGCAGAAGTATGGCGCGGGAAGTTATCTAGAACCGGAAAAGAGTCTACACATTTCTATAACTGCTACCTTACTGTATTCACTCCCTTTTTCTTTTTTTTCTTTTTGGGTTTCATATTCAAACTTAATTATCGTAGACTTGCCGTTTTGGGTTAGCATGCACATTATGTAAACCTACTCAGTCTCCACGATCTTGTGAATGTATATCAGCTTCTTACTATTTTAACTTATTCAGAGATTTTGCCTTCGGAAGCCTCAAGCAATTTGTCTGAAATTGTTTACCTACATATTTCGCACTCGTGGACACTCGGTAGAAAATTCACGAACGAAGATCTGTGCAAAACAATAGATCCCAATAAAATCGTGGGTTTTTAACACCAACTACAATGGCTATCAGGTGTAGCTCGAACAGAAAGAAAATGCCATAGTCAAAATTTGGGCATTCCAGACTTCTTGGATCGAAAGGTGAGAAAAGACGTGTTTATTGTTACTGGAATGAGCCCTAACAGATACTGGATTGCAAACATACCTGTAAAATCCTTTAAAAATTTTTTTTATAAATTTCAAGCGGAAGTCGAACAATCTACTCGGTCAATCAATGTCGAATGTTTCCTAATAAGGAAACAATATTATCATTAGTATTATTATTATGCATTGCATTTCTTACATTTGGTCTTCAAGTAATGTCTCAAAATTGAAAGGCTAATTCTCTCCTAGAATAATCGTTTTAATTTTCCCTGATTTCATTCATTGCTTCAAGGAAATTGATTCATTTTTTTTTTCATTGTTCCACGAGGAAATCTGTTATCATACCGTTTTTAACTCTGCAAACTCCTGTGGTATACGTTAAGTACATATCTATAATATATGTATTGTAATATTCTATAGAAATATATTTCGAAAAGGAAAAGTATATTATGTGAAAATAAAGGGAATGCATTATCTACAGAGGGAAATGGCAAAATAAATTTTAGAAAATTAGGTAAAATTTGTACTGATATTTTTTAGATTTAGCGCGACTTTTCGTACAGAAATAATTTTTCTATCATTTTCAGTTGGAAACACTATAGATATTTATAATTATATCAGCTGTTCTTTTACATACATATGCGTCAGTGAAATCTTATGTTTCTTGTGTGTTATGAAAAGTTGCTGTGGATTTTTAATTTAAAACAAATCAGATACTCTTTCTCTTTTAAAATATATATAACATGATTTATTTTCAAAAATTAGGATACTGACTTGTCTGAGTAATATTTTGCCAGATTCACTGTTTAAAGCACAGAGTAGAAATATTGTATATCTGAGATTTTATTTTGGTTAAGGGGACGTCACTTGCTTCATTGAGAAAATACCAGTAACTATGTATCGGCAAATATCTATGTATATCTACGGCCTAGTTTGATAAACCCAACGGTGTATTTAATTGGCTTATAACGTTCATGGGTGTTGCAGATTTTATATTAAATTAGAATTGATGGTATCAAACCTGCAACAGGTAATTCAAATTTTTATTGCTTTTATTTGCAAAGAGATAATTGTGAGGCATATGAAAGATATTATGTTTAATTTCTTATATCCATAATGTCATTTCTTCCTAATGAAAAATAAAATTGATTCTTAATGCTAAAATAAATTCTACAATTTTCATTCAAAATGAATGATAGTTGGAAATCAAGGCTATTGTTAGTTGGAAATCAAGGCTATTTTTTCTTACAAGCCCAAAATCCTAAAGACATATAAAATGTTTCAATGCAGATGCTGCTTGCTAGCATCTTCCCGAATATCTATTGGAAAATACAATCCCTTATATTGACGGGATCAAGAATGTAGCTTTAAACATTCCTCGATCGGCGGAGTAGATTTTCATGTTCTGACAAAAATCTAATTACTCAAACATGGCGTCCGTGGAAGTAAATTGTCTGGTAATTGTCAAAACGATAGTGCCTCCTAGCGCGCGCCACATGATGAAGGACCCTTTGAATTTCGTCATCATGTGCGTTTTGGACAAGATATACAAGGACAACATGATCCAGGGATACAGTCACTTTCGAAGCTGTATATCGATGCTGACCTCGAGATGAGAGGGATTTTATTGAATAACGTTTCTTTGTTCAGTATGTACAGACATTTAAAATTATGATTTTTCTGATTAATAAATTGATATGTATTTTAGAATTTAATTTGTTCTCATTCGTTGAGCATGAAATTGCAAGTTGTGGTAACGTTGAGGAATATATATATATATATATATATATATATATATATATATATATATATATATATAAATATATTATTCTAGAAAAAATATTATTCGGAACCGTCATATAGCCTGATGTGTTTTACCGATTTAGCCATAGAGGAGCGTTTCTGTTTTAGCAAGGTCGCTTTTACTGTTTTAAAACTACATTTCTCAATGCTTTTCTCTCGTACATTCATATCTGTTCGATGCGTATCCAAATGTAAACAAATGACGTCACCCATTATGAAATGTACAAAGTTCGACAATTATTTTAAGCGACTTTTTTGTGTTTATACGTTCTTTTTATAGTTATTTTTTTTATATATTTTTATAAAAAAATGAGATAAATAATTAATAAATCATTAAAATTATTTTATAAATAATATCCGGTTATACTAAGGTATTTGATCTGAATGCTGAGTCTGTTCTAAACAAACAACGCTTCAAAGTATGGAAACTACGAGTTGCGAAAATTATCCGCATTATAATATACAACAAAAACAGATATATACGGAATAGGAGAAGAAAAATGGAGTCTTTATATAATATGCAATAATAATATACTAAACAAATAATAACATGTGATAAATATATTAAAGGTAATTATTATTTAACTATTATAATCAGTGTTTGTAAATGTTTGAACGTCATTCCGAAATGCAGTACATAATAATTGGCATTGTATCGAATATTCTTCCAGCAAAAGTAATCTAGATGAGATTGTAATTACTGGACATTTACACCTATCGTTTTTTTTTCTCGCGTATGTCGCATATTTTAGAAGAATCATGCACGTACATCATTTATTTCAGTAGCATATGTCTAATCGATGTTTGATAAAAAAAAAAATAGTTAAACTTTCAAAATTTCCTGGGAACAAGTATTTCTTACCTTCGAGCAATATAATCTAACAATATTTTCAAATCAGGAGACAATCCCTCTTCTATAGTTTAAGATCTAATCCTATCAACAGGGTTTATTCTTCATTTCATTTTCTTTAAATGAAATTAGCCTGTGCAGAAACCAGGCACATTAGCTCTTAGAAAGTCTTTCTGATAAGATTTATATATTATTTATCAACGCCTGTTCATTTAAAACGTTATTTTACGTTATCTCCTTTCCGTGAATGTATAATCAAGTCAAATTAGATAAAGCCAAGAAGTTTCAATATGTCAGCAATTATTTTTTGCGATAACGTTCAGGGAGAAGTTACTGTATTTATTTCTCCCTCAATGTACAATCCTGTTTGCCAAACTTGCGGAATTATTTATTTGTTATTCTTCTCAGTGCTACCGGTGTCAAATACATTAATTCTCAGGCTGTCCTATGCTCTCCAAAGGAAAAAATATATATCAAAAGAGTGAGAGATAAGCTTTACAATGCTGAATGATAAAATAAGACAGTCGTTCGATTATGTTCACACTTGGGCGGTGGAAATCGACACAAACCGATAAATCTCGAATGATTATTGTCTGTGGACGTCAGCAGCCATCAGCGGCCAAATATGTGTTGGCACGACGTGACAAGTACTGAAGCGACTTCTTTTTTTTTTTTTTTTTTCGGAGAGTAACTTTTCGCTTAAATAGATTCCCGCCCTCCGGAAAAAAAAGGAGCGAACAAAACTAATTTTCCTTGAACTGAAAATCGATTCCGTGTTCGAGGTGTTTTTTGTTTTCTTTTTTATTTTATTTTTACCAAAACTTTATTTTAATTTTATCTCTTCGACAGTATTAGCTTTGTTTCTTCTGCAGTTGATTAATTACGTGTAATATCGAATACAGTTTTTCAGCAAAATTCTTAAATGAATTAAGCTAACAGTTGATTTATATGCAATAATTGAAGATGGAACAAAAACAAATAAAGGGAATTAGCCTAAAGCGTTCACATTAGTCTGTATTCCCCATTCGTATGAGTTTTGCTGTAGAAAGGAAATAGAAGTTACTTAAGGCGATGAAAATATCTTGATTGCAAACAGACCACAATCTAATTACTTTGATCTGAATATGTCATTTTCTTTTATTTTAAACAATGTTCCTCGCAGTTTGAGGTTAATAGGTAACAGTTTATAAATAAAATAAAAAAAATAAACGACTAAGCCGCCATACAGATATCTGCATAAGATTTCACATTGTCTCTTTCGAATTTCAGAACGGATCAAAATGATTTGGCTAAGGCGATTTTCTAAGCATAGCTTAAATGTGGTAGAAGGTCGAAAGTATGTGGCACCCAATAATTACTTATTCATTACGACTAAGTGATCAATCTAGTTTGTCAAACATTAAACCACGGAAAAGTGTCCAAAATAATTTTCTAAACGTACCTTAGATGTTCACAAGGCCGAACGTATGTGTCACCCAATGATTTTTGATTCACTACTAAGTCGTAATTGTTTTAGCGAGACTAGTGTGTCAACCATGCACACATTCATCTATGTACGGATTTCGATGGGGATGGGTGAAATTAGTCAGCGAGATAACTTCCTGATGTTATCGACTAATGGTTCCGCTATGCGGCGCATTTGCAAAGAGTCTGAAAACCATACCACGGGTTGACCAATGGCTTTGAGTGTAATTGTATAGATTAAACTATTTGGAAGCCATTGATAGTTGTGCTAGTTCAGAGTGTGACAAGATATCATGACATCGGAGGTTGTGACCGTACTAATCTTGTTCATACTGCTGATCACGCCACATAGCGACCTCACATACAGAAATTGTAACAAATGTCCGCTCAGCATGGTTAGAGAATTAACCAGAGTGACTGTTTGAACAAATATAAACGTGCTTGAGCTGACGTCAACAGCATGGATTGGTTAGCTGCGCCAGTAGACAGATATGCTCGCATACGAGCGGCGCACCAATATATATATATATATATATATATATATATATATATATATATATATATATATATAAAAAAAAAATGTACAATAAAATTTGTATAAACATGGTGAGTGTTTGTTGGGGCACGCTGTCATTTGTCTCTAGTTCCTTTTCTATTTTAATTTATTTTATTTTTTTCCTTCAAAAACTTCCTTTTATTGTACAGTTTTCTGTTAATTTTAAATTAAATCTCCCGTTGAAGCCTGAAGAGCGGGAGCAAAACAGGTTGCTTCGCCCGTTTTTAATATGGCTCGTAATATTAAGTTTTATACTTTATATTTCGATCATTAAATTTTGTACCTACAAATATATATATATATATATATATATATATATATATATATATATATATATATATATATAATTTTCTTTTATATTTTTAGTTGCGTAAAGTAATTATTTATTTTATATCGATTTGACACATTTTTATAACTGTAAACGATATTTTCATTATATAAACTTATTTGATTATACACTTCAATTATTTATTAAACAATATATTTATTTATTGCGTCTAACTGCCTGAATATAACGGAATAGTGTGTAAGTTTAAAACGTTCGTAAGTATTTTATAATAATAATAATAATAATATTATAATAATAAACTGTAAAATACCAGGAATATATCAAATAGCCATAGACATACAATGATATAATCATAAACCCGGGAAAAAAAATCACAGATGGATCACGTGGTTAGTCACATATCTACATACAAAACAGAAGAGATGCAGAACACGAATAATTATAAGACCCCCACCTGCCACTGATAATGTATAAGATCTTCACGACTATCATTACCGAGAGGACACACAACATCCTTGATAAAAACAATTTAGTCTCACCAGAACAGAATAGATGTACAAGGGGAAGTTATGGATGCAAGGACCAACTAATTACCAATAAAACAATATTGACATTATTGTCAAGACGGCTAAACGTCTTATCAGAAAACAGGGTAAAACAAAATTAAAATCTAAATACAGTGTTTTTTTAGATATTAAATTTTTCTGGGAGGAGAATTATGACAAATTGTTACACGTTTTAAACAATGTTGCTATTACACACGGTATATATATAGTATTTACATTAGTCGGACTATTGTCCTCATCTTTGTCGCCATATTTGTCACAACGTTTCGGCCGTTGTACGCTCTGGCCTTCTTCAGGTAGTTGTAATTTCGAACTGAACCCTTTATTTCGATCACTGGGGTAGACTGTTCTAGTTCCACGTGACATGTTTGATGGATGTCAGTTATCAGTTATCTCCTGGTAATATTCCCTCTGAAAGTTCTCCATTGCCTTAACGGGGTATTGAACTCACACTCTTTTGGGTCTGTCACTGGATCTAACCAACGCTTTTATCCACTGTGGCATGTATCCTTGAGGACAATAGTCCAACTAATGTAAATACTGTATATAATATCTCATCTCAGAAATAGAGGTATATATATATATATATATATATATATATATATATATATATATATATATATATATATATATATATATATATATATATATATATATACACACATAAAAACTGTTCAAAATTTAAAAGGCTAGTTCAAAAAGCATTCACCTGTCAGATCGTTGACTGCTGCATCCTTTCAAATACTCCCACCCGGTGTCGAATGATTTTGCTGGCCGCCATGGTACATTAGTGATGTGCCTCTGCCTCCCACACATAATACTCAAGGAGGTAGCACTCTGGGGAGTTAGGTGTTCAGATATTAGTGGTGATGTCGTCACAGAAATTGTCTGACAGCCATGACTGGATTCACCTGCTTCTGTGTTATATAGCATAGTCCGTTTGCCACCAGTCACCCCTTATTTCTGAAGGCTGCACTGCCTCCCACAAGAACTTGATATCGGCCTCCGTGTGGAATCTGTGAGCATATGAGAAAAAGAATCGAGGCATAACTTCTCCATTACTAATGAGCACTCCAAACACCTTTCAATCACCATTAGGCTTCTCTGCAATCTCCTCAAATTCACACCCAAACACGCTGAAATATCAGTATGCGAAGAAGTAGAGCTAATTTCTGACGGCGTTAATTTCGGTATGATGATCTTCTTTCTCACAGACGTTGTCAAGCTCATCCTGGTGTGCAGTCGACAAAATAAAAAAAGAAACAATGTGAATGGACGAAATCAAAAATATGAAATGTGGATAATTTAACTATGGCACCGTCTCTCTCTCTCTCTCTCTCTCTCTATATATATATATATATATATATATATATATATATATGATCCCTTTTCAGATAGAGTGTATGTGTAAAGGAAATAAATCAATAAAACAGACAAGAGGAGCAACTAATCTTAGCTGACGCTAAATAACTACTGTATTACTGACTTACTTTTAGCCAGATTTTCAGTTATGACACTTTGTGTCTTCCACATACCTTGACTGAACTCTCCAGCAACTGTTGTACGTTTATGACAGTTCACATGTTTAAAGGCTTGATAAATGATATCTTCGTTTCCCTCAGAGGACGAAGCACGTCGACCAACTATATCTTCCTCTTGTCTTTTTATGTTCATCTCTTTCACTGTTTCTCTCTTTCTCTTTCTCATCTCTCTCCACACACACACACACACACACATATATATATATATATATATATGGAAAAATAATGAATATATTGAATGCTATTGGTAAAATAATCGTACCAACGTATATTTTAATTTCTTATTGAATTTTTATTCAGCAGTTCAAATATTCCGTTTTATTAGCTATATTGCGAGAGAGGAACAAAATAGCCTTTCTCTAAATATTAGACAAATTTAAAATCTTTTTTACATTTAACTTTCGGAGGAATAAGACAACTGGTCCAAATCATATTATATTGGAATTAAACACTTTTAATTTCTGTTGGAAGACATGTACACTTGCTAGACTTCGTAACGCAATTTCCTAATCGAATGATTGATTTAATGCGTTTGACATTTCGTTGGCGTCCATACCTGGTATAGAAAAACTACCATTCACTTTGGACTATTGATAAACAAATAAATCGATATATTTCTAGCCACAAAATACAGAATACAAAAATTAACAACAGAAGAAAAGTAAAAAGCAAATTTTAGCGAAATCATGTTGCAGGTTTTGAGTTGATGGGATAGCAGGCATAGAAATTATAAATCGTGAAAATAAATTCGTTTAGTAATTAAACTTATGATGTTAAAACATCTTAAGTCGATTCAGATATTATATAAATTATTCTTATACTTCATATTATATTTTAGATTAACAGAGATGATCTTGGATTAAATAAAATATTGGATCCAAATATGCGAAAATAAGATTATATTTTGAGTTTCACAAGGTTAAACCGGATAATGTGAGACGAATTTAATAACTATAACGGACATTTCTTCACGTAGAATTTGACGTATGATGATCCGGGTCCTTATATGGATGATGAAGTCTTTTAACTCTCTGTTAGAACAAAAAACTTGAGAATCTAGGTGCGTCAACGCATTGGCTTTCAAGGGATTCTAGCTTTCACGGCGAAGAACGTGTTTGTGGTAGCCCCAGTTACGAAAACTGGCGGGATTAACCCAGGTGCATTAAGAGGGGTAACAGAATGAAACAAATACATAAGCAACCATCATGAGGAAGAAATGGCAGAGAATCTCTCATCCCCGCAATAAGGAAGTTCGCATTCGGGGGAAAACCCTTATAAACAAATAACAACACCTCAATATTAATAGATAAATTTCAGAGATGAATAAACAGTAACTGTACGTACGGGTGTGTCACGTGTCTTTGCAACGATAATATTTGACGACGATTTCATTCAACGCAGATGAAATCTTGGATAATTTGCAGTACTTTACATTGATATGTTCACTTTCTAAATTTACTTTATATTCAAAAAATTATTTCCGATTTTCCAATCACTATTTATTCCTGAATTTATGTAGTTGAAGAATTTTTAAATCAATCAAAATAAGAATACTGAATGTCTTTACATATTTACCATCGTGATACAATTTTATATATATATATATATATATATATATATAAATATATATATATATATATATAAACAACACTCGTCTCGGAAAACTTCGGTTTCTTGATTTGCTAATGTTCAAATCAATCTCGAAGAAAAAAAAAAGGTTTTAAAGAAAGAAAGATCTATGAACATAAATATCTGTCTAAAATAATCGTACAGCATAAAGGTCCAAAGCCCAAAGGAAAAAAGAACCCAATACGAGTAATCAACTAACTTAAAAGTGCTCAATACAAAAGTAGATCAGACCTAGTCAAACCTAGAGAGCCAGACAAACCTACCTATGCTAATAAATCAATCTATGAGCAAGCTCGAGTTAAAAGTGGCTACAAAGATAAGTTAAAATATGTTGATTTAAATACTAACAATGAAACCCAAATAAATATAAGAATAGAAATAGGAATATTTTGTGGTTTATCCCTCCGTTTAACTTATCAGTAAGAACTAAAATTGGCGAAAATATTTTTTAATCTATTTGAACAAAATTTCCCCAAGAAGACTAAGTTGTATGAAATATTTAATAAAAAGAACGTCAAGCATAGCTACTGCTGTATGCCAAACGTGGCGACTTTGATTAGCGGTTTTAATAAAAAAAATAATAAGGAAAATCCACGCGCCACTATTTCTAGTTGTAATTGTAGGAACAAAAAGATCTGTCCCGTACAGGTAAAATGTCAACAGGAGTGCGTGGTTTACCAGGCTAAAGTTTACAAGGACATAAATGACTGCAATAACGATAGATACCCTAACGTCTATATAAGAGCTACTCATGACGTAGTTAAAAAAAAAGATATAATCATACGAGTAGTTTTAACAATGAAAAAAACAAACATAGTACTACTTTTTCTAGCTATGTATGGAAAATTAAACAGGAAAATAACAAAGACACAATCCTCAAATGGGAAATATAGAAAAGATGTTCTAAGTATAAAGTAGGTCAAAAATTTTGTAAGCTATGTCCAGAGGAAAACAGCCATAACATTATATAAGGAACCTAAAGATTTATTAAATTCTAAAACAGAGATTTTAAACAAATGCAGTCATAGATCTTGGTTACTGGATTAGGCCCAATCTCCCCTGATCTTGGTTATTGGATTAGACTCAATCTCCCCTGGTTATATAGTTGTTTAACCGTTTTTGCCCGTGTTTGTCTCTAAATCGCCCCCTCCCTTTTAGGCCATTTCGAATTAATTTCTCCTCCACGTTCCCAATTGTTTTTTTTTTGTTTTTTTTTAAAGTTTGGTCACGTGGTATTGGTCTTTTGTTTATCGCCTATAAGTATATAGTTTTCTTTACCTCTTTAGACACCTTTCCCTGACGATCCGCTTAGGTGAAACCTTGGTAGCTTTGTTTGACTCTCTAGCTTTGACTATATATATATATATATATATATATATATATATATATATATATATATATATATATATATATATATATATATCTTGCCATCGAATTATAATTTTCTATATTTATGATCATTCTTTAAATCTTTGAATGACCAAAAGCTTTTTTTGTATCTTCTTTCTAAGGGAATGTTTATTTGCCTTAAAAAACAAGATGCTTGAGCGGGAGATCACGGAAATATTCCAAATATTGCAAAGTTTCGTATCCAAAGTCGATGACATTCAGCAATGTCGTCCTGTCAGCCTGTAGCCAACCATTTTCAGATGTCGTCGATGAATGCCTGCTTAATCGAATGTTCATTCAACCAGTTGATGTCAGTAAATGCTGGCAGTGATAGTGAGGTTAGATTACAGCCTTTATTAGACGAAAAACCTAATAATAGTACTTTGTGTATATATATATATATATATATATATATATATATATATATATATATATATATATATATATATAATTTTATAGATACAACTATTTAAGGAAAATCTTCACTTCATAATAAACAATATTAAACAACATTTACCGGCCTGAATGTCGAAGGACGAATATTTTCTATGAATATTTCTAGGACATTCAGACTGGTAAATGTTGTTTAATACTGTTTATTATAAACAGAGCATTTACTTAAATATTTTTATAAAAAGAATGTATAAACAAAAAAATATCTTAAAATGATTGTTGGACTTTGTATATTACATGTGGGACGTCATTTGTTTACATTTGGTTACGCCATCAAAAGATATGAATGTACGTGAGGAGTCATGGAAGATTGTAGTTTAAAGACAGTAAATTCGACCTGGCTAACAGAACGCTCCTCTGTGACAAAATCGGTTAAGGCATTTCAGTCTATATGGCGTTTCCGTAGAGGATACAGGTTCGATTCCTGTCGGAGGGCGAATATTTTCTATGAAAATTTCTCGGACATTCAGGCCTGTAAATGTTGTTTAAAACTGCTTATTATAAACAGAAATTACTTTAATATTTTTATCTATAAAAAGAATGTATAAACATAAAAATGTCTTAAAATAATTGTCGGACTCCGTCCATTTCATTATTTCATATATATATATATATATATATATATATATATATATATATATATATATATCGGCATTTAAAAACAACATGCCTGGCCTCATACACAATTCCGTAAAATACTTGTCGAAAACACAATGATGCTTAAACATGAAAACAATAAACAAAAATCAAAAATTCTTGAAGCTATATACATAAAACAGTTGAAACCTAACCTAAACAAAATAAAATATGTAATCTCCACAAATATACTTAAATGTCTATAATTAGTAACAGAAGGCATTGGTTTATACCAACGGCTTCCCATACTTAATACTTCTCGAATTCACTCTCGCGTGGTCATGTGTGACGTCATGAGCTGCGGTGCGATTTTCGCTTCCAGCGTCTTAAATTCATGTGTTTATCGTTGCTTGGAAATCATCCATATCAACAGAAACAAACTATCATCAATGTCTTGTCCGTATATTGCTTAATATATTGTACAGTAATTGTCATCTTTGATAATAGCTTATTAAGCCGAAAGCTTGGATTGGTTTAAAAAATATGTATCAATATTGTGATTTTCTTTCTTCATTTAATGATAATGTTATTAAGCTTATCAGGCGATATGAAAAGCATTTACATAAAATAAAAAGACAACACTTGTCTTTATTATTCAATGACACACACACAAACACACACACAAACACACACACACACACACACACACACACACACACACACACACACACACACACACACATATATATATATATATATATATATATATATATATATATATACTCGACATCTTCAGTCGAATTCGACGTATGAGGGTCAAGCATATCAGTTCGTAGGAAACCAACAGCCCGGTAACAGCACATGAGATTTGATTATAATTGGTGAAGGTTACGTGCAGCTTAATCCACCCTTTTTTGAAGGGCCGAATACACAGACCTCGCGCACTTCGTGCCACAAACACAGTTTGTCCTGCTATTTACACACACACACACACACTAAACACACACACATAAACACACACACAGAGACACTCACACACACAGAGACACTCACACACACAGAGACACTCACACACACACACACACACATATATATATATATATATATATATATATATATATTCAATATGGAGCTAGTCATCACTTTAACGAGGCACGACTTTAAAATGTTACCAAATAAAAAAAAAACATAATATTAATTAATAAACTTTCTTCAAACATTAGAAAGAATAGAAAATAAAGAAAGTAAATTAAAATGATAAATTCGATAACATCAAATAAAGTCAAGTAACAGAATGAGATCGCACGATAAGCTCAAGGATAGAAATAATACGAAAATATTATCCTAAAAAATGAAAAATTTCTGTTTCCCAAAACTCACAAATGTTCTACAGATATTGATCCTTAATAAAATGTAGCCAATAATATGAAAATTATTGAATACGTAATGCTGACAACCATTATTCAATGTTTAATTCTTTGTCTTCTGTCTACTCATCTCTTTATTTGCATACGCACAATCACACACAAATATACGCACAAACACCCCACACACACGTGATAAAATCAAATATGAAATGTATATCAATTTCAAATATTCCACTTTAATTAAAGCTTTATCAGAGATTGACATACGTTTCGTCTTTTTTTCTTTTATTTTATCTTCCTATCGAATTGAAATCCATATTTGATCTGCATTTGTTCTTAACTCTCAGCAACGATTGTCATGGGTATGCTTAGTTGTTGTTATATATATATATATATATATATATATATATATATATATATATATATATAATTCATTCACTAGCTCAATACCTAAATCTACTTTGAAAATCTACCACGATTCTAACTGCAGAAGTCATAACATAATTTACCTCCTAGAATGCACACTATGCCAGAAACAATATGTAGGAATATCAGAATGGCCCTTTCACTACAGAATTAATAATTATCGCAATCGAATTAAGTCGACTCCCCATGAAAAATTATTACCTGTAGAACAACAATTCCGCCTGGAAAAACACGATTTCAAAACCTATGCCAAATTCATTATAACTGAGAGAATAGAAAAGTTCAGAGCAGATAACATATGAAAGATTTTAGAGTTCCATGAAAATAAGTGGATACAACGTCTAAAAACACACTATCCAGCCGGGTTAAACCATAAATTTAACAATATAGATAGAACTAATATATAACTTTACAAATCAAAATCTACCCACATTTCTCACCCACAGAAGACAGACATGCTTACGGAGATGTTGAGGCCTTACACACACACACACACACGCACACGAATATGCACACTTACACACATCATACTCACTCACTCCCTAATGAACCAAATGATAACACACACCCACAGCAATATACACGCTTACACATATCATACTCACTCACTCCCTAAGAACCAAATAACACACACGCAAACACTTAACAGAGACACAACCCCTCTCCAGGACCAATAAAACTGTCAAACTGACCAGGGGAATTCAGAGAAGCGTAGATCCATCCATCTCTTATCTCCAATAACAACTTAAAAGAGACTGTTTGACCAACACAAGGAATGTTAAAAGATTCATGATAACAAGATAAAAAAAAACAAAAAAACAAATGAAAACTACAGACAAAATTTCATTTTCTCCATCAAGACATTCATTTCTGTAGTTTACTGCTACCAGCAAGCAGAAATATTTCTTCTCTACAACCCAGTCTGACTGAAGATTTTAATTATTTAATACTTTTTTATTATATATTTATATATATATATATATATATATATATATATATATATATATATATATATATATATATATATATATATATATATATATATATATATATATATATATATATATATATAAAATCTCGAGGGGACAAAGACAAGGTAGGCGGGAACTGTGGTTTCTCTTGCAATATGTGACACACGTTCAATTCCGCTCGGAGTGTACATTATATTAATGATTTTTTTTTTCAAGTTCGCAGGGTGCTAAACGAAATAAAACTTTTTAAATAAAAACGAAATAAACGTTTTACTTAAAATAATATAGAGCGTCTAAATCAATGAAAATTAAGAATTGAATGTATAATAAAAATAAAGTATTAATTCTTTACAAAGTGCTCTGTTTACGTTTCGGATAGGATACTGTGCAGTTATGGCTTTCGGGGAAAACTGAACAAGTTAATGTGGATTAAGGGAAATATAATGTAACACTGTTAAGCTTTCTGTTACTGAGCTGTCAAAACACATCAGGTAAGAGAGTATTCTCTCCTGCAGAGTGGGGCACACGTTTGAATTCCGTCAACGGAAACATTTTCATTATATAGTTTTCTCGAATACGCACATTGGTAGACAAATTAAATGAAAACAGGGTGGCTACTCATCTACGCATATCCACAAAAATAACTGTTGAAAAATATATATATATATATATATATATATATATATATATATATATATATATATATATATATATATATATATATATATATATATATGTATGTATGTATGTATATATGTATGTATATATTTATTTATTTATATCAGAATCAACTTTAGGTGAAGTACAACATGATTTTCAAATGCTCTTCAAATGCACTTTTAAATTTAATGAGATAAATTTATTCAGTGTAGAACATTAATGATTTCGAGGAGATTAAAAATTTTGAAAATCTCTAGTCGATCGCTCGAGGGGCTGATGGTCTATGAAAAATCTATTAGCAATTGTGTTTGTTTATAACTAACAAAACAGAGACGCAATATTGGTAAATTTTAATAAAAGCGTTCTCGAATGTTTGTTGAAGAAACTTCTCTAATATCGCTTTTCAGGGAAATCGGAATACGTACCGAACGAAAGATGTGAAGACGAAGCCATAAAAAGAGACTACTGATGATTGCATTTTATCATACAGTCGTAGCATATGCTATGATATTGTAGAAAGATTCTTCTTCTTTTACTTCTTCTTCTTCTTTTTCTTTTTCTTCTTCTTTTTTTACTTCTCCTTCTTCTTCTTCTTCATCTATCGTCAGCCATTTTTCTCCAAAATTTCCTCGACTTTCTAGCTCTTTGTAAATTTTGTCTTTTTTGTTTTCTCTCGTAACACGTGTACTACAAAACCTTTACGCAACAACGTTAGATAGGTCATGTGCTTTTGTTCTCTGCCCGTCTTGCCTTCAATATGTCCAGTGAGTGTCAAATTTTCCAACCCCTCTTTCCTCAATGTGTTTCCCAGAAATAGGAATTATCTCTTTCTGATGTTAAATATAAGTACGTTTTTTGTTTCCATTTTCTCTAAAACTTCGTCGTTTCTCAAATGATCAATTCATTTTATTTCAGCATGCTTCTGCAGGGCGACAATTCTGCTGCGATTTTCCAGCATTCACTGCCATATAGGAGAACCGATGTTACATAGCAGATCTGGACCCTTTTCTTAGTTGTCAAAGAAATTTCCCTGTTTCGCAATAGTAGGTTTACCTTTTAGTAGGCAACACTGCATATTCCTTCAGTTTTTGGTGTTGTTTTCTGTTAAAATACTTCATACATATTTATATTTTTGTACATGTATCTGCACATATTCATTCGCATATTATTTTTGATAATTCATTGTAAATGTCATAAATTTGTATAATCAAGCGGTCCATTTGAATGCATTATATGTTTTAAAAATTAAATCGGATATTTTATATTCTTCCAGGTTATATTTTATTTAATAAATTCACCGCAAGCAAGGCGATAATGACAGTAAAACGGAAAGAGTTACTAGGACGGAAAGAGAATTACAAGAGTTTAAAAGGACCTGGAAATCAAATCTTAAACGAAAACAAGCGATACACCTGTACACGTGTATATAAGTCCGGGGGAAGCGTGAACCGGGTGATACGTGAATCTATTTCTTCGTATTGAGGAATAAATAAATAAATATTAAGTAACATTGCCGACTTTAGGCGGAGATGATAAAAGTATTGAGTTACAGTAGACGTTAGAAGGAACCGGAAATCCATACTTAACAACAAATAATGGATAAAACTCTACTCCTCTAAAAACAATGATTGGGGAGGATTTTGAAACGGACGATAAGTTAACCTCGCCAGGTAATAGCGAATATTTTTAATGCATTTCAAAAAATTTAAACTTAGTATATACTGCAATCAGTTGTAAATTATAAGAAAACTGTTTCGAAGATGACTGCGATTATCGACAGTGTAAGGCAGCCAAGGTTGTTTCACTTATGTCTTCTTGAACCATTTAATTTTTAGTACTGGTTATAACAGCAAACTTATCCAAATTGTGTAACTGTACAATGTCCAATTGTTAGAATAAGCTTTGAACCAATGTTTATTAAAAATGATTACAGATATCTCAGTGAAATCCTCCGAGGTTTTCCTAACACTATTGGACTCTAAATTGAGCAATAAGAATTTATAATTACCCTCCAAGCTTAAAGGGAGAATCGTAATGAAATCGATCATAAACTAAAATGACATGTTCATCATTAATTAATCATAGCTAAGGATCGGAAGCGCATGAAAGATTGTAATAAAGTTCCAATAATATATATATATATATATATATATATATATATATATATATATATATATATATATATATATATTCCAGGATAATTTTTTTCAACTCATTCAATATAATCTTCACCCTATCTAACCTTCTAATTTTCTTTCCTGGAGTAACAAGTTGCCTTACACGTAGGATTTAATTACCAAGTCTTTTTTCAATGCTCTTTCGACTACCATACTAAAACCTTCCCTTTTACTTCGCAAACGTCTTATGGATTCAGTTAGATCTTTCATAATTGATCATTTTCCTCTAGGTAGAAATGATGATCCCTCTTGCTGTTGGGACTTACTAATCCAGTTTTTCTCTCTACTGTTGAATATTTTATAAAATTATTCACCGCTCTCATTATGGTTCCTGAATGGATTTTGAAGCCGGAAGCCGGAGTATAAATCTTGGTAATATTACTGAAGGAATGATTTATTCTTTCCTCTCAACATTGGCAGTTGGGAAGGCAATTGGGCTGACATAAAATGATTTTACCCTGTCTCTTTCTAACTGAATAACTCAAAGGGTTTTCCAGTGATTCTTATTACAAATGGTATAAAGGTGGCGAAATATCTTATCCAAAGACGTGGAGAAAAAGAAAATCAATTATTTTATTGCTTTTTATTTAGTTATTAAACATTATGCGGGATGAAAAATTATGCTGTAACACAATTTGGACAAGTTTCCACTTATACTCGTTTTATTTCTCTGGTAATATAAAATATAACATGGCAATTTAATAATCAAATATATTGCGTATTTTGTTCGATATATATTTCGTATCATACAGTGCAAACCTGATGACATACTGTCACGAGTTCATTGAATATATACTAACGTAATATAGTTGCCTGTTTCATTTACATCTCTCGGGTTAATATATAAAAAGTGTTACTTATTTTATCTTCTCTTTCGCAAGTTACTTGTCACTTTCCGTCGCTAATCTATGCCGACTTTTGTACAAATCCCCGATGCTCATAAGTTGCGGAGTCTTTTGCATTCGTATAAGTATTAAAGAAAGGGGGACGGTAGCGTAACTTTTAGAAAAACGGAATAAAAGAGCCAATTCCAAATTCGTGTCTTGGCTGTTACAATTATTTTACCATTAAAAAATACACGAATACATTTCTCAACCCCCACCACCAGTTGTCAGATTTCCAATTGGTAACTGTGTCTCTCATGGAGTGTGCTTTATTATCAAATAAAAATTCAAGGAAAAACAAACGCTGACAAAATGTTTTAGTAATAAAAATGTATTATATTAGTTATATGAATTATTTATAAAAAAACATTTGCACATTTTCACTTACACATAGAACTATGTGAAACGGCACCTCAAAAGTAGGATTCATAAAGACAAGTTTTTGGAATTTGCTGTCTGAGGAGAATTTGGAGTCCTAAATATTGTTATCCATTCACATTTAATTGTTAACTGGAGAAACAGTCAATAGAGGATTCGAAAAATCATTTATTGAACAGAAACAATTGCTCATAATATAATGGATTGCCTGCAATGCTCTATTGTGCTTTTAGGCTAACTTTAATGCGCAAATGTTGCAGGAAACTATTTAAAAGTATGAACTAATTACTTAAGAGTAATAAAATTATTAAATTATTATTATTATTATTCTGTATTTATAATTGGTACTTACTGCCAGTAATATGTACAGTGTATAGGATACAAATCCTATATTCCAACAAATGACTAAAAAAACACAAAGTAGATTTGCACACCCGCAAAATCGGATCAGAACGACCAAAAACAGATTTCACAATAAGGTGTGAAATTAATTTTCTGACCAATGAAAGGAGGCGATTTGCTAAACGAAAAAAAAAGATAACGAGCCAGTGTGAAAAATAAGTCAACAATAAATACAGAGTTTTCAAGTCAGTCGCCAGTCAGTCAGTCAGAGAAGGGCGCAAAAGATCACAGAAGATTGACAGTAAATTTCATCACTGACTCAACCCGAAAAGTGGAGTAGGAACGAGCAACAACAACAACAAGTTTACAACCGACTTCAAAACAATTCATAAATACATTTTCCTTTCATCTTTATTCCACATTCACACTCGTTTTTTTAACTTCAATTGCTCGCCCCTTTTTCATTTTACAACTATACAAAACAAAAGAAACAGACATTATTCTGCTACTCTGTTAAAAGACAGCAAACACAGACATTTTTATCAAAATCACATTTTTGCTTAAACGAACTAAAATAGTAATCTTTTTTACTCTATTCACAAGATAATAAATATACAATGTTCTATTTTTTATAAACGTTCCTTATCGTGTTGTTTCTTCTTGACATTTGCGTTGTATTTTGTGGTATTAAATTCTCCTTTAATCCGGGTACGCTGAACCCCACAAGTGCATGTGCACTACAATTCCTGTTTGAATTTCTGGGATATGGAGTTATTATTTACATTTATTTTCAGTCTTCTGTACTCGTCATTGTTCCTACCATAAATTTTCGGACATTGAGCCATCCAACCTTCATCAAGTGCATATCGATCTAGGCAATATTCAAGGAGTTCTGAAATGAACACATTTGTAATATACAGATGCAGACTGTTCTTGTTCTATTGCCCATGTCTAGGGATATCTCGTCTAGTTATTTTCAGTATCGCGTGGTTATTGATCATTGATAGAGTACAAGTGAACACTGGACTGAACTCCTAATTATTATGTCACTAAATTCCAGAACCAAACTTTTAATCCACTAGGCTATTGTTCCATAGCACAATCCGTTGTAGTGAAATTGGAGCATTAAACTTTAGGTTTAAATCCCCAAGTACATTACAATTCGACAAATATTAAATAAATATGTACTGTAAATATGTAAATTAAACATTTGTTCGTAAAAAAAGAAAAGGAAAATACGCTGGACCCTTTTGTCCATATGTAGTTTTTGAAAATATTATTTATTTATTTTGAAATATAAAAGACAGCATTTTAGTTTCTGGTGGGACTGCTTTATCTCTTGGCAACCAATAATGTACACTCAGTCCACCATCGCCAGCACATTCAGATACCTTTGAAATAACATGTTAATAATAATGGTCTTATATTAAGAAATGGACAAAGTCCGACAATTTATTTATTAAAGACATTTGTATGTTTAACGTTTTTTTTTATAGATACAAGTATTTAAATAAATGCTCTGTTTATAATAAAGGACTAATATTTTCTATGAAAATTTCTCGGACATTTAGGCCGGTAAATGTTATTTAATACTGTTTATTATAAACAGAGCATTTACTTAAATACTTGTATCTATAAAAAAGAACGTTAAACATAAAAATGTCTATAATAATGGTCTCATAGCCGTCTTCATACAAGGAAATATTCCGTATTCTTTGACCGAGTAATCAGTACTGTGGTCGTTAGAAATTTAAAATAAAATATTTCTCTTAAAATAAATTATGAGAAATATAGTTTTCGCAAGTTCAGTAGCCGTTAATGTCCTTTTGACTATTGGTGTTTTTTTCCACTTCCTTGCTTTTTGTTCAGGGTAGAATGCAACGTCAAGTTCTTGAGTACGTCATTAAATTATTTCGGTTTACATATGCTAACCATATCAGATTTGCTGCAGTTGAAATACTTCAAGACTTATCTGGTATAATTAAGTATTTGGGATTCTATAACGAGTTTCGAGAGCTAGTCATTTCTCTCCCTTGAAACCATTTTTAACCATCATTCCGAGAATGTTGTATACAAGTGACAATACCAATAAGAAGTACTTTAAACCCATGCATATCGTAGCTGCAGAGCATTTTTAGTAAGTGTTTGATTGCTTGTGCCTGTATATATTCGATCATTAACTCCAACCAAAATATACCGGGAACTATGTTTTTTTCAGTTTTATGCATTACAGTACCGAAGGTAATTTCATAGACAATGCGTACTTATACTCTGAAGTAAGTCATAATTAAAACAAACAAAAAAGCCTGAGATTCTGCGTTTTCTATGTTGGCGTGAAAAATCACCGTACATAGATGTTGTGGATTCCAAGATGAAATTCGATCTCCAATGAATGACAAAAGCAGGAATTAAAGATAAGAAATTAAATGTATTTACACAATAATACAATGGGTTTATTGTTAGTAAATCCAGGAACGCGGTTAGTCATAATAATATATATATATAATATATATATATATATATATATATATATATATATATATATATATATATATATATATATATATACAGTCTCGAATAGGAATTCCTTAGAGTCTACGGGCTTGTAACTGACCTCTACAAGCGGTTAACTCACACTATTACTCTACCTCCAACTCAATCACAATCTCTGCTCACTCTCCCAATATCTCTCTCTTCTGACTGACTCTGAGTATTTAACGGTAGCAGTCCCAGTAACACTCTGGTCGAGTCCACTTTTATGAAAAAGGGGTGAACCCCTTAACAATAGACTATGAAAATGACCTCAGATCTCATTCAAAACGACGGTAAAACCCATTGTGCCACATCTAGCCAACTAACAGAATTCGAAGCTGATAGATTTAGAAAGTATAATGATTTATTATTTCTATGATTGAGATTGTGTGCAGGAAATAACATGTCTTGGTAACGTAAAAGAGTTCTGAAATGTTATGCAATATAAGTCTTTCCGTATCATAGTGAATGATGGAAACCCCACTCAGAGATGCAGGAGAGGTAAAAAAAAATGTCGTTCTACTGAAGGATGCTGTGAATACCATGAATTAATCATATGCGCAACCAATAAGTTTTTGAGGAAATGAAAACAAAAAGGACACTCATATCTAAAATCTGAAAGAGAAGATTGAAATATCTTTTATCTAATTGTATATGTTTTCGGATGAAGAAAGAAATCTTTTTCTGTAGAAATTCCGATTTTTTTTAAAAAAAGGTTCAGATATTAAAAGCAAACCAAAAATCAATGACTTGTTGTCGCTCCAGAAAAGAAAAAATACTGAAGACAAAGAGTGATTTTTAATGTGAAAATTCACACAATTGAGACTGACTTCAACAGTTAAAATTTTAAGGTGAGCGTATTGTGCGATATGAACGAAAGAGTAATTAGTTTTATTATCATAAGGAGGATTAAATCTTGACTTGAACTTTGACGTTTAACTTGAAAATTGACCGTTAAATTCAAGATGTTAATACTATTGTGTTCACAGACAAATTCGCGCGCGATATGCCTCACAATTTAGCAGCTCTTTTGAAAATGGTTATGCTGAGTACAATCTCTCGGTACATCTGGAATACGAAGGGAATTTGTTTGACTTCACTCCGGAGAAGCGTAGCGTTGAATCTCAGACCAGTCACAATGTCTGTTTTCAGGGTGCACCTTCTGCTAGTCAAACGTGTGTGGCTTAAAAAATAACATTTTGGTCAAATCGTTACGAACCAAATTAAACCATGATCCGATTGTAGCAGTCGACTGATTTTATTCTAGTTGTCGATGACTGCCGTAAACAAACGAGGCAGAAGTGAGGCAGAGGCGAAGAGGCAAACCGTTGGACGGAGGTGCCTTCCTTTCGCTCAGCGGCAATCAGTCTCGTGTTCGTTCACTCTCCGCTCTGTCTGGCTTTCTGTTTTCGGCGCTAGTGACTACAGTCTTATAGAGACAGCGTTCATTCATTTGTCTTTGTTTAAAAAGTAATTTATCATCAATCCATGGTATGGCTTCACTCTGTGACCCTATTTGTCACGATCGTTTGACATGGTCTCATCAGGTAAATTTCACTTAGGTGATAATTGTCAGGGCAATAACTGCGGGAAACAATTTCTGTAACATCTTTCAGAAGTTTCCATTGAACAAGATATCAGCTGTCACTGATATCACTACAGAAGTAGCAAGGGCGGTATTGTTGTAGATATCTGGTTTGGTGGAAAGAGTCGAAGATTTATGCAAATTATTAATACAGTCAAGTGGTGTATATATTTTATTTTATTGTATATCAGTGTACTTTGTATTTTATTTTATTAGATAGGTTTCGTCTAGATATTTTTTAAAGTTTTTACTATATTTATAATAACTTAATATTTACCATCATGGTAAATTTAGATGTATAAATATAGAAAATCAATTCTGACGAGAAAAAAAATTGTGTAACAGGTTACAGTGAACAAAGGTCCCTAGCAGTAGAACTAGCAATTTATTCAATATAATCTTTCTATTTTATGTCAGTTTGATTTGATGTAAATGCAGTAAGATTTTATATTGTATAATATAAATGAAGGATATTTTACTTTAATTTCTTATTTTCATTTTTTTTTATTTGTATGTTTGAAAAATTAAGATGATGTCTGTCTTTTAGAATAAATAAATGTAACGTGTATTAAGAAATAAATGATTTCTGCAAATAGATTAATTATTAATATGAAAGTCCCGGATGAAACTCCTAGTAGGGCCTCGAATTCTGTTTTTATATTAGTTCTCCAGATCAAGTTACTGAGTAATTAAATTAGCCTTACTAATGGTAGTAATTGTAATACTTGCCGTTTCCTTATAAGAAGACATTCGACATTAATTGACCGAACAGCCTGTGCTACTTCTGCTTGAAATTTTAAAAACTTTTCCTTTCAAACAATTCTCCAAGAAAATACCTTTCTAAATTCCACTTACACTTATCGCTCTAGGCCGTATTGATGGAGCTTCCTTCATAAAACTTTTTTATAAATTATTATGGAAAGTCAAAACATTTATTTCCTTTTCTAGTTACAGGTTTTATCTCTTTTAGCTGCTTCAGTTATTGAATAATAACACTAATAAGAAACAAAATAATTGACGTAACAATTTCAATATATTTAATACAATTTATGAAAAGAAAAAAAAGAGTGTTTGAAAATGATAAACAATATTTGCACAGAATGTCTGTTTTTTCAAGTTATGCTTTCATATTTGAGAAAAAAAGATTTAAAAATTTAAATATACCTTTAAGAAGACAGCAATTCTATCGAAATATTGTTTAAACAATATTTGCAAACAATGTTTTTCTTTTCTTAAATCGTGCTCTTTTCTTAAGTGTTGTTAATAATAATAATAATAATAATAATAATAATAATAATAATAATAATAATGGTTCTTGGTGCTTTTGGCAACATAAATACTGAACTGCAGAAGTGATTGGAGAAAATTGGGTCAGTTTCAAGACTGAACATTTACAGTACACTGCACACATTAAGATTGATAATATACCCCGAAGAGCTGCCGAAATGTCTCTCCTCAGTCCAATGGTTCTGCGCAACTTGTACTTTGTTGGTACTTCCAGCAACGTATTTATTTTTGGAAGATCAATTAATAATAATAATAATAATAATAATAGTCATTGGACTCCGAGGGAATATTACGTGTTTTTCGAGGCTCCGTACAAACGTAAAATGTAGAACGGATTAATGTAAATATTTCAGCCTAAATTCATTTTTCCTAATGAATTTAAACGTAATTTCTTTTAATAATTTTGAAGTAATTATTTATTTCCTTTTTTATATTAATATAATTTTTGTCGTAATTTTGTGTTTATTTTGTGTTTATGTTTTTATTTCATTTTCAGGAAAGTGTAGATCAACGTAAATGTAACTCCACTTAAATATCCAAATGATTTTAATTAAAATCTATATGATTATAAGTTATAATTTATATAAACAATTACTATAAAAAATACCTATAATGAAAACGATCATATTTCTTAAAAATATTTAATGTATATGTATAAAATTTGCTCATACAAACGAATTATATTTTAAGATTATGATTTTCAATTTAAAAGAGATGTTATTAAGTTATAATATTCATAAGTGAATGATGATTTCATGTTATCATCTTTTTACGCAATCTAAATTTGTTTCATTTTTACTTTATGTTTCGATTTTTTATTTTTGTTTTTTCAATATGTTTCTTTTTAACGGCGTCTGTATTTGAATTACAAACGCGTCTCCTCCTAGTAGCAGTCGTTGAAGCAAAATGATGAGAGTTACAAGACAGCTATAACTAATAGGAAAATAAATGAAGCAGAATGCAATAATAATAAAAATAATGATGATGATAATAATAATTTTATTAATAGTAATGATAATCTTATATATATATATATATATATATATATATATATATATATATATATTCTATATAATTTGTATATATGTGTATGACCACACACACGGGGACACACAAGAATTATAGATAATGAAAACATATAAACATACTGACAAAAAAACAAACACGATAGACTACTCACAAGCGCCCTACACGACCTAGGACGTATATGTATTTATGTATATATGTGTGTGTGCATATATATATATATATATATATATATATATATATATATATATATATATATATATATATAATAAGACAGTATGTATGTATGGAGAAGGAATATGCATGCATATAATAGCAAAAAAAAACATACACTGTACACAAGAATGAAAATGAATCTAAGATATAGGGGATATAAAAAGATACGAACGAAGACATCATTCCTTCGCACTTTCTCATCCTAATTGTTTTATTACCCCTCAAACGGAAGAACAGCTTTGACACCAGTCCAATAAGAATCATTTGGGTTAATATAAAACGTAAAAGACAATGGAAAATTATAAGAAAAAAATAATTCCTTTTAATAATATGTGGAAATAGCCAATCTTTGCCTGGTGAATGTCGCATGGCCGGAAACACATGTAGCCAAAATATGGAAAATAAAGTATAGTATATATTTTTTTTAAAATCCGCATTATAACCAAAATCTTTTGCGGATTCACTCTTCTTTTTAAACTAAAGCTTAAATCTTAAAATTGTATTTTAAGTTTAAACTTAAAATTCGGAGATCGGTTACATTGTCAAGCGATGCTAAGAATAACTTAAGAAAATATTGAATTTACCCTATTTTTAAGTTACGTTAGTGGTGTTGAAGTAATTCACATTTTTTTTATTAAGCGGGCTTTGGCTTTTCTTTGAATTTAGAAAGCAAGTGCATCTTTCTGTGGCAAATTTGAATCTGTTAAGGTTGGGTGGGCATTATGATTTATTTGTTTCACTTAATTGCCAATAATATTTGGCTAGGGATGTTTGGTTACGATATTTATATTATTGATGGAAGTCAAATGCTGTCTCCATTTTAATTTAAATTCATTTGCTGTGCGTCCTATATATATTTTCACACCATCAGGGCTCTCAATTGATGAGGTAGTGCATTGGTAAACTATGGATTCTCTGCGGCATCCGTTATTGAAAGGACAATTTTCAGGATTTCCACAGTTACATAATTTTTCTTTATTATTGTTTATTCGTATTTCAGGATCTCTATTTCTTTGATTCTACTATAAGTGTTTATTCAAGATTTTATTACAATGTTTTTAATAACCATTTCTAAATTTTTAGTACACCGGTAACTTAACTTTAGTGTATTTTTATTTAAAAAATTGCTAAGTTTAATATTTCTAAGAAATATTTTTTCAAGGCAAGCCATAAATTTTGGTCCTAACATATTATTAACTATTTTGCCTAACGTAGTTCTGTACTAAATTATTTTCCTACTTGTTATTCTCTGGTTTCTATTATCGGTTTTTATATAGTTGATGTTAGGGCATTTATAGCAATTATTCTTTAGTGCTTTATTATAAAATTACTGTACTCATAGAATATTTTTAATTGGCAGAATTTATACTTATTCTACTTTTAATACTTGAAGGTATGTGCGATATTATAGATTGAGGTTTATTTGACTTGGGGTGTATATAAAAAGGGTTAGTATTATTTTTTTTTAATAATACATACGTTGTTTTTATTCATAATTCATATATTATCTGTCTAATTTTATCTATTTTAAAATTAGTAGCTTCCTCACAACCATAACGCCATCATCTCTATACAGACCAAATCCTTTAATATTAATTTCACAGTGTGCACTATTACTAATTTTCGAGATTCCAGGACGGATAGGGTTTATAATTCTGGTAGTATAATTGACCTCAAAAGAGGGTTTCTGTTCCTTAAGTTTAATATAGCAATGTTTTTCGGTACGTTTGCCTACACTATCACTAATATATCTGGAAAATAAAAAAAAATATTAAATCAAAGAAATGAAATATCAGTATTCAGTAGACATTGTTATATATACTCTTTATGTAATAATTGATTATAAAAATAATTTGCATATTTATATCCATTATTTGATCATAAATTAAATAATTTATAAATGCGTAATTAAATTTGTGTATATTAATTTTACAGGACCATATATAGTATAATAGTAAATTAAATAAATATAGTATTTTAGATATGTATAAATAAAATATAAGTATAAAAAATATGATTTAATCATATTGGAATACCCCTTTAAGAAAGTCTCGATGTAGTTTTAAAAGAAAATAAATAAATGAAATAATGCCAAGTATATTGTAGCATAGATCTTAATAAGATAAAATAAATCAGATAATAATAACTTGACAGCTTGAACAAATTCAGTGACAGAAAACATAACCCGAATCCAAATTAACCGACTTTAAATTTACTTCACAGACATACACTTGCTTCCTACATTCGAAGAAAAGCCGACACTTCCTTCATAAAGAAAAGGGAGTTCTCTTAAACTCAAGATTTATTGTATTTATGATTAAAATATATTCGTATAATAACAGGATTCGGGAGATTTGCGTGGTTTCATATTATTGAACATAAAAGAGAAGAATTAAACAAAAATTCCGTTGAAAATTGGAATTATATCCGAGTCTGGTGAAGAGCGTTCTTTCTCGTTGGTATCAAAACGGTTATAAATGAAAATTCGAGCGTTGTTTTTAATAATACCAATTGCAAAAAAAGATAACAGGAAGAAGCCTGGACACCTGAACGTGATAGTCTTCCATGGTAGCGTCCACAAACTAGTCCCCACGTATGGATAAATAAGAACTCAATGTAATGCTGACACAACGAAAAATCTTGTTAAACCGCATCGACCGTCATATGGATCAGCAAGGTGTTCGATCCCAGTGAGATAACAGACTGGGATAGAAATGTCTGCAACTAGAACAAACTCGACATGACGTCTACTAGATCAAAACCACTCCGTGGACAGTCCTCTAATATTACCTATATATCCAATAATAATAATAATAAACAAAAAAAAAAACAGAAAATAAACAACAATTGAATCTTCTAGGGAAGTGTATATTGAAGTAATGATAGCATTTTGCCCGCTATAATAAATCAAACAATAACAGCAACGACCAAAGCCGTGTATAATATCTGGCGGGAAAAATACCCCTTGATCAAACTAAACATCGATGCCAACAAACTAGCCACTAGCAGGCGTGACATCATCCGAAAAAAAAAAGAATACGTGATATAGAACTCGAAAACATCCGGGAAAAACTCAAAAATACATTAAACTTTATTATCGAGTGGCTAAATACGAACAACCTCGTGAATACACATGCAGAGGAACAAGGTTATAGCAGTCCTTCTGATGTACACAAGCAAATAGAGTGAGATAATGGCGAATGTGTGAGAGATTGAGAGGTGCCACAATACATCCGTTAGAAATGTAAAAATTTAAAGGAAATATATAACGGGGAAAGACCGACAATTCCAAAAGAAAGAAATATCGAGTAAAGGAAACCAAAAATATCGCTAAACAAGCTATTAGAAAAAATAAAGGACGAAATGGAAAGTCAGATGCACCTGACAGAAATTAATCATCTTATATACGCTGTCTTGACAACGATCGCTGAAACAACAGGTGAAAAATTTAAAATACAGCGTAAACGAAAAAGGAAAAAATTACTTTCTGTAAAAAAAAAAAAAAAAAGAAGTAAATAAAATACAAAGACAATAGTCATTTGAAAGTGAAGTAGACAAGGGCTCCAAAATCGAAGAAAGGCAAAAGAGACAACTGAAACGAAACCTTCACAAAGGAATAAGACTGACCTCCCAGAAGTTAAACACAAACTGAAACACAAAATCCAAGCAAAGACACAGATAATTAGCCATTATGAAAAACAAACGTATATTTCTGGCAAAACAAGAACTTCGAAGAAGCTACCAAAAGACTATATCGAGAACAAATAAAAATAACATTGAGATAAGTGAAATATATATATGTATGTATATATATATATATATGTATGTATATATATATATATATGTATATATATATATATATATATATATATGTATGTATATATATATATATATATATATATATATGTATATATATATATATATATATATATATATATATATATATATATATATATATATATATATATATATATATATATATATATATATATATATATATATATATATATATATATATATATATGTATATATATATATATATATATATATATATATATATATATATATATATATATATATATGTATATATATATATATGTATATATATATATATGTATATATATATATATGTATATATATATATATATATATATATATATATATATGTATATATATATATGTATATATATATATGTATGTATATATATATGTATGTATATATATATGTATGTATATATATATGTATGTATATATATATGTATGTATATATATATGTATGTATATATATATATATATGTATGTATATATATATATGTGTATATATATATATGTATATATATATATATGTATGTATATATATATGTATATATATATATGTATATATATATATATATATATGTATATATATATATATATATATATATATATATATATATATATATATGTATATATATATATATGTATATATATATGTATGTATATATATATATATGTATATATATATATATATATATATATATATATATATATATATATATATATATATATATATATATATATATATATATATATATATATATATATATATAGTAACAGCACGAACAACACACATATATAAAGTACCAAAATGGACAGATATAAATATTACAAAAACAGCGTTGACGTCTGCAAATCAACAAAATGGAAAGCTTCAGGTATATATCGAATAGACACATTTTGGATAAAAACATCTATATAAACATCAAACCTCGACGGACATACAATATTATCATAAACCCAGAAAAATGCCCCAAATGGATCACGTGGCGTAACACGTATAATCCCCAAAACAGAAGTGACGTAGAACACAAAGAACTATGGTCCCATCACCTGCCTACCAACAATGTACAAAATCCTCAATTATATCAAAACCGAAGAGGACATCGAAATTCCTTGCGAAAAACAATTTACGCCCAGCAGAAAAGAAAGGATGTAAAAGAGGATGTTACGAATTCATGACACAACTAATTATCAATAAAACCATCTTGGAAGAGGTGAAAACAAAGAAAAGGAACTTATCGATAGCATAGATCGACTACAGAAAGTATTTCGAGAGTGTAGCAAACTGATGAATTCAGAAGGGTCTAAAATATACAGGGTATGCTCCACAACGATCAGATTTATAAGGGAAAGCATGTAAAACCGGAAGACCAGACTAAACTTCAAACATATAATCGTGTCATTAACATCGAAACAAATCAACATGAAAAACGGAATCTTTCAAGGCGATTCATTGGCACAACTGCTTTTCTGCGTTACATTAGCGAGACTCAGTATTAGTAATCGGAGCGATGACACTCGTGAGAAAATGAACAGACAATTTAATTAAGAGTGCCCCAGGTGACATCCACAAACATTTTGACCAGAAGATCGCCTAACTAGGAACATCCCATATACTAAGAACAGTACTATCAATTAAATGACATTTCAACTAAATACCATAGTTTGTATACAAAGGATACAAAGCAGGAAATTTAAGTTATACAAATGGTGGTAGTAGTAGTTGTTGTAATAATAATAATAATAATAATAATAATAATAATAATAATAATAATAATCAAATTGTGGCATATGGGAACGTCAACAATCCCTGTTGTAGTTGAAGCCCTAGGACTGTTTGGAAAATATTGCAGTAGACTAATTGAAGGGATTCCTGGAAGTCCATGCCTCAAGGTGATACAAAAAATTGTTCTGACAATTACAGCCCACACTTTACGAAGGAATTTATCTATAATATATATATATATATATATATATATATATATATATATATATATATATATATATATATATATATATATATATATATATATTTTGTCAGTGGAAAGTGGCATGATGCCATTTCTAACCTTAGGTCCCTTGGCGGGACCCGGAAAGAAACGAGGAAACGCCAGAAATCAAAGATAAAAATAATAATAATAATAATAGCCACAGAGAAGAATACGATTAATGCTTTCCAGTAAAAAAAAATGTATGGTGCTTTCTAGTATATGGAGAAAGCAGCGTTTTGAAGACTATCATATTGTATGCTGTTTCGCTGTCTAGTATTGATGGGGGCGTTCTTACTGGTTAATTTAAAAGCATTATCATCAGAAATACGGCGTTCTGCTGTTTTTATTTACTTAGTTTCATTCCTCCCCCATCATACAAAATACTTCGTATTGAATAACTCCATACTTAAATAGGAGTAGCCTTTCTACGCTATATTTCATTATGGCATCCCGAACCTATTGCTCTTAAACACAAATTCCCCTTTAAAACGGAAATAATATTTTTTTATTCGTTCTTTTTTATTAGCGAATTACTGTCTGCTCAAATGAAAATGCGAGTGCTTTTTGCTAGTTTTTTTGCATTCCAGTGTATATGCGAAAGAGCTATCTGGTAAATATATTGATAACGTCGCTAAAAAAAATGTCCGAGGGCGATGTAAAGATAAAAATAGTTCCATTGAAAAATTGGAGTTGTTTACTGCAAAACACACTGCGTAAAATAGGACTCCACCGTTCAATATATTATGAGGAATAAATGGAAAATGATGAGAATCAATTGGAAAAATAATTTGGCATTTCCGTATTTATTCTTCACATTTGTATCGGAGTTTTGTACCTAATTACGTTTTAATGAAATAACTAGATGAACAGGTTCAATAAAATCTCCGTGTAATTTTTTATACGAGGAGGTTCTGAAAAGTTCCAACTAAATATTTTACCCTAAAGAATAAATTGCGAAATATTTGGCCTACGGGGTATTTCCTCAAAGAATTCTTTGAATCATTCAGTTTTAAGTTTTACGAAAAGAATTGTAAATATTCTTTCGCACATAAAAAACAGTGCTGCTTTTGCAGGCTCTAAGTGAATTTAATATTGAACATGAATCGCAATTGATAAGGAAGAAACGAAAAAAGACATTTGTTTACCGAAAATTCTAACCTCTTCCTAAAATCCTTATTGGTCAAATGTTTACGTTCGATATCTCAAGAAAAATTGAATATTCATGAAAAAAAAAATATATTTTTTCAAGCTAGTTCGAAATATAATAATTTTTTTTATCGACAATTACACTACCGTTCAAATAGTTGAAACAACAACAATCTATAAATATTTGGTGCAACTTCGTGAGCTACGAACGAGGACAATTTAGTTTAATTAATTTTTGTTTAGCCAATTTATTCTATATTTATATACTAAAGTTATCTTCACAAACACAAACGCGCGCGTGTACACACACATACACAATTATCTATGAATAAAGAAAAAAGGAAAATTTATCTTAACCTAGGTAATACATCCACTGGTTGAATTTATTAAAGCAACTGTAAGGATTTTAATTTACTGCAAAATAAAATCGTTATGTTTGCCTTGATAAGGTCCGTCAGAGTACGAAGTTATGTTTTCATTCTGTTTTTATCCGTTATATATATATATATATATATATATATATATATATATATATATATAGCGTGACACATTTGTCTTTATATATATATATATATATATATATATATATATATATATATATATATATATATATATATATAGTCCTTTTAGATATTTATTTATAACTGAAATTTTGCCCCAACACAAAACACACACACACAGGCACACGCACGCGCGCGCACACAAATACACACATATACATACACACATATATATATATATATATATATATATATATATATATAATTTTAATTTTTTTACCAAGAGTATAATTCTGGTAATGTGAAAGGAAATGAAACAATGAATTATTTAATTAAAAAAAATATTACAGAAACTGATATTTGGGGAAAAAAAATCTATAAAAAATAGATTAAAACATCTGTAATGTTTGAAAAAAATCGCACAGCACCGCAATGTCTAGCCAAAATAAAAAAAAAAGACATCGACGGATTACCTAAGTTGATACGTAAAAGTTCTCAATATACCAAGTAGTAAAAAATTAGATTACCTAAAGAGTCAGAACCAGTCTACCAAGGTTTCCGCTGATGGATCACCTGGATAATTCTGAATTGGAAAAGTTTTCGTGTAACGCGTTACATTTCGTAGAACTTCATCGAATTAGGTTTGTTTAGACATGCGCACGAGCGAGAGACGGCGTGAATTTTTATTTTTTTTTTTTTTTTTTAAATGTGTTCGGATCTATAATCTTGCTAATTTCATTTAGATACATTTTTTTTTCTTTTTGATTCCATCATCTATGTTATTAAATATCTCATATTGTGATAACAGAAAATGTGATAAGAATAGTGAAAAAGTTTAACAACGTTTCACCATTCTAGGCAGATTCTTATTTGTTTTTGTATTTTATTTTTATTCACGTGATCTGTCCCTGCATCCGTCAGCAGAATTCCATCTCCAATGCTTCAAATCGCTTCTTCACCTGTAAGATAGTCAGAAGAATTGAATTATTTCTTCTTATGTTAAGATAATTCTTCAAGTTTTTACCTCAAATATAATGTTGGATGAAGCATCTTAATTTATAGGAATAAGCCTATAATATTCACATTCCTTAACCCTTTGAGCCCTGGGTTCTTGGACAATTTTAAACCTTCTGCCTGTGTTCCTGAGTCAAAATTCGCAAATAATTGGCAATTAATTGTACACACTAGATACGAAAATAGTTACAAGTATTGTTTCCCCGTTCAACCAGCAGCTGGGCTTTGTCATTTTTCTCTACATATCTTCAACTGGTGGCTGGGTATTACGCCATTTTACTCTACCACCGCTATATCAGTGATCAGGGCTCAAAGAGTGAAAAATGTCAAATTTACAATATCATATATTATCGTACAGGCTATATTGAGAATGACTTAACAACTGTAAAATGTTTTTCTACGGTGGCTCTATTTGTAAAAATAATTGAAGAATATAACGTGAGCGTCGTCTTTTTCAATTAATTTTTAAGTACTCCCAATTTTTTTTTTTAAATTTAGGCATATATACTCACTAATCTGATGTTTTATTAAAGTTTACATATTTGGATTTTAAATTTATTATATTTATCGCTCCTATTTTCTGATAATCTTTTGCATCTCCAAAATCGACACACACACAAAAAAAGCATCAAGATTCGTTTGCAAATATTGTGTTGGATATTTTGTACTAAGTTTTTACATTTATGACTAGTAAATATAGTATTTATTTAATAACAATCTCGCCTAACTGTGTCAATTTAATGCGGAAATTTAAAAGATTTTTAAAACTTTATAAGTTATTCTAATTAAAATTTAACAAAGAAAATGAATAAAAATTCTTGTAAAAATTCATTATTCATCGGATTTTTTAAACAATAGTGTATTTAATATATATAATGTATAAAACGGTTTAAAAGCTTTTCTAATTAATGTCATAGTTTTATTGTATTTTCATTTTTCGATTCAGAGCAAATTTACGGTAACTGTTTTTTCCATTTTGCAAAAAAAAAAAAAAAAATGATGCTTTAGATTCCAAGGCGTTCTATTTTTAAATAATTTATGCTTTAATATTGTCCATATTTCTGAATGGAAATTTCTTAAAATTAAATAACTGATGGATGTGTAACAGATGCAAAACAAAACATATTTTCCCAAGATTTTCAAAAATAAAGACATTTTTAAATATTTTCATTCATTTGAAAGAAAAGGTCCTGAAAGTTTCATAAAAGTCAGAAAATTATTATTTTTCTGGAAGTCTTTTAAAATAAAGCTATTTAACGAAAATTTCGAACATGCGAAACAGGTTAAAAGTATAGCAAAATAATCCCAAAATATTTTCTTCTCTTAAAATAAGATAATGATTTTGACGATAATACTTAGTGTTTGATCAAGATTGGAGCATTATTTCATGATTGTATTAAATTTTGTAGTGGATGTACCTACATTCAGTTTATGAATTTAAAGATTTCACATTCACAATACAAACAGTAACCCGAAGCTTATTGGCAGAATAATTCAATGGGATGTGCTTCCATGAACATCTCAGTTGTTATGGTGACATTATGTTTATATATTAAAAAAATCATTAAGTATACGGATTAGCGAAATAATAAAATAAAATGCAAGCTAATAATCTGTCATACTTTTTGTTGTAAAAAATATCTTATTTGAAAATTACGATGTTTTATTGGTGACGGTCACAAACGGCGTTGGCATCGGCGACCGTAAATATATATATATATATATATATATATATATATATATATATATATATATATATATATATATATATATAAAGAATATGGTGGATTTAATTGCCATTCCGTTCCCTCATAAAATAACGAATCAATAATTAGCGAGAAGGTGTGTAGATATCCATGTAAAACGGAGGTACTCCTTACAAAGATTCTTGAATGAGAATGTCTCTGTCTTAGCGAACAGAAATTGTCCGACATTAGCGAGAATAGGTTTGGAAGTATCTCATTCTCCGTCATTTTTCCCTCAGTTTCTCTCTCACACACACGCACACATTGTCTCTCTCTCTTCTTTCACTGACTAGTAGACTGTAAAATTCCCCCTACTAAGGGCAATAAAAATATTCAATATATACTATATGCTTTGGGCTATTTAACACTATCTGGAAAAAGATTATCCGAGAGAAATGAGATCTAATTATATTTTATTAAGAGGCGGTGACTTAGGCATATTAGTCTCTAAAAAGCCGTGAAAACTAGCCTAGCGACGCAATCGATTTGTCCCATTATTCGGGCCATTTATCGACTACATACGGCTGTGTGGGAATATCAACTATATGTTTAATGGCAGAATGAAATATCATGGAACTTTCCGTATGTATTCTCGGAACATTTATGTATTAGTGTTTGCTACAATAATAAAAAAAACAGCTTAGTACAAATCACTAACATCTCTTGTAAATTAATTCTAAAATTAATTCACAAATGAAGTTAGGGATTTTTTAAAAAAATTAGTATCGCCCCATGCAAGGAAGTAAAACCACTAAGACACAAGGGGTTACAAGATGTGGAAGAATCAGGTACAAGAAAATATAAAAAGCGAGAAATGGAAAAAGTAACCAAGACTATAGATAGCGATTGACATTGCATTTAATTTTTTAATGTTGACTGTAAAGCGTGGATCCGGAAGAAAGTTCCACCTGCAAGAATTGCGAGAAAAAATCAGCATAGCATTTACGGATACATCCAACCAGCTCAACTATAAATTTATCAGATCTAGACGCCCGTCTAATACTGCGTGTAAATTCAAAAAGTCTTAATACGATAGTTAATAATTACCATGCATTTATTTATAGAAAAGACAGAGAGAGCCAAAATTACGGCGATGGGAATTTAACCGAAGCTGAGGCACCAGATCAGGACAAATCATATTGCTGATTCTTCTTTCGATTTTATCAAGGAGCTCATGTTCTAAGCATGGACAAACGGTAGAATGATAGATAATAAAGAATACGCAAAAAAGATTTAACTTTAAAAATGCAGATAAAACAATATAGCATTCTACAGCCAAACATGCAAATTACCAATGGGAAATACTGAAGTGTAACTGATACAAAAATAACTGGGAATCCTTTTAACGGAGGACGGAAAGTGTGACATAGATATCCGAAGGCACATTGAGATCGAAAAAGATGGCTTCCAAAAGTTAAGCAAAGTATTAAGAATATTCTTAAGAACAAAGAAACTACTACTGAACAGTTATATAATATCAGTCCTGCTATGTGGCACTGATAACTGAACAATGTCCTCCTGGAAAATAGACTTGATGAAACGGAAATATGTTTCTACAGAAGGAATATGTCCTGAACATGAGGAAGTTGTATAGGCACTAGAAGCAAAAAGGGCATTTCTAATTAATAGCAAAAACAGAGAGTGAAAATTTTCGGTGCGCATAATGAGGAAACAGGGATTCGTAAATTTGAAGGCCACATAATATATTGAAGTTAAGAAAGACAATGAAAAGCCAGATACATCCTACCTGGCGAGCTTTAGTGAATAGATGGCGAAGAAGGTTTCCTAAAAGATGGCACAAATACAAGACTTATTAATAGTTACAAGAGACAGAAAATAATTTGAGAGACATGATGGCCAACTTCATGAAGGAACACGTCGCATTGAGGAAAAATACATTGTCAATCATTTACGAGTATGAATCATTTATAGCTGGTATTTTTTAGGCGAACACCCCAAAACTTACTTGTGAGTCATACTATTCTGAGCGAACATTTCTAACAGTTCCTTATTTGAACAAAGATAATACACTAAAAAACTGACAGAATTTGCTTGAATGTTTTTTACTAGCAGATAGAATGACAGAATCCGACGTTTCGTCAACCTAATTCCACTCACAAACCTTGGATATAGGCATCAGTAACTATGCACTACGCTGCGATAGGCGATTAAGCCAATATTATCATAAAACCCATTCTTGACCAACAAATTCTGATGCAATTCGAATACTTCCATCGTCGTCAGAAGGTTAAAAACCGAATCAATCGACCACTCGCTTGCGAGCCTGCATGTACTGGTATTAATATATTATTGAACAATATTCTACCTTTTGAAAATATCAACGGTAAGATTCTTCAGCTTTCGCAGCGATTTTAAATTGTACTAATGGAATAAAATAAAGTCAAAGATATTCTAATATTTTCTGAGAGACCGGAAATGAATCATTTAAAAAAGTGTCTTTTTTCAGACCGTTGCAAAAGAATTAGTAAATACACGAATCCAGTGCAATCAAGTGGACAATCCGTGAAACAATATAATCTATATCATTATTTTAAATTAAACAGGATTTCATTTATATGCATTTAGATTCGTTGCAATTACATTGATAAATGTTATTAACGTTATTTATCTTGGGATGTGTATTATTATCCAGATTTTGAAATTGGCTTAAAATCTGATTATTAGGCTTCTTTAATATCTTCTCAAGATTATCAGTGCAGCTATAACGTAGTTTTATGGAGTTCGTGTTAAATATTTTATTAACATGGCTGCCTTTAAGAAATTAATCTTTCACTCACCAGTAATTTAACCTCGCTTGAAAATATATATGTAGAGAGAGAGAGAAAGAGAGAGAGAGAGATAGGGAGAGAAAGAGATAGATAGATAGATAGATAGATAGATAGATAGATAGATAGATAGATAGATAGAAAATCATACACATACACTAGATTTCAGAAGTTTGAGTCCACCCCTGGTAATTTTTTAAAATTTTTCCCAAAAGTATTTATTCTATACATTACATGAGCGATAATTATTTTACATGGTTACAAAATGTGAGGAACCATTTTGTATTAGAAATTTTATCATGAAAAAAGGAAAAAATACGCTTTAAGTTTATTTTTTTCTCCTCAAAATATCCTCCTTTAGCCTGGATTTCTCCAGCATAATTTTTTTGTCATTCTTTGAAAAAAGTTTCCCAAATAAAAGTTTGATAATTGATTCCATTCTTTTTTCAATTACTCTAAGTGCTACTTTTCATTTTTTTTTTTACTTATCTCTCAGTCTCCTCCCATGAAATTCTGGGGTCGCTTCAAACTTTTCAACTATAGTGTATATATTCAAACTTTTCAACTATAGTGCATATATATATATATATATATATATATATATATATATATATATATATATATATATATATAATTATTTTTTAAAAAAATTTATAACATAAGTATGTTATAAAATCACTACAAAAATAGCCATTTTGTTTCAACACACTCTGTGTCTTCTCAAGTGATGATGTTGAAAAGAAAATAAATGGTTTTAAAAGTTTGAGATTAATTAACGATCCTACACTAGGGGGAAACATTGTTACAAAAGCTAGAATAACCAATCAAAAACGAAGTATAGAAAGATTCAAAAGCTTGACAACGAAATCCTGCTCTAATAGCTATTCAGATCTTTAAATACGTGTAATATTAAAATTAATTTATACTAACTAATAATTATAAATTTACATGATAAAATTTAATATTAAAATTAAAAACTGGCAATTTTTAAAATCCAAATTTAATCACTATTAAGTTTAAAAACTACAAAATTATTGAGAAAAGAATAAATATATATGTTTATTCAATTCATTTCTTCATTGAAATTACGTTCGACAAGACAAGACGCTATAATACATCCGGTCATTTGATAATACATGTATATATATTTTTCTCTTTTTCCCTTTCTTTTCCGTTTTTATTTTAAAGTTTGTGAATATGGTCTTAAACTCACGCGTGACACAACAAAAAACACAATCAGATTATAATACATAAGCATATATATATATATATATATATATATATATATATATATATATATATATATATATATATATATATATATATATATATATATATATATATATATATATATATATATATATATATATATATATATATATATATATATATATATATATATATATATATATATGTATGTATGTATGTATGTATTAACTAAAAAGGCAGATGCATTGATCCAATGCTTGAACGACAGGTACAATTACACTAATATAGAAGAAATAGAATAAATCGTGATGAAGAAATTATATTAATTTGAGACGAGTAACGCATAACGGAGATAAAGTCAATCTATTGGGTTTTTTCCCCATTTTTTTTCAGTGGTTGTTAAATATCTTCCCACTCAAATCTTTGTTGACCTATTTTTATTTTGATCTAGTCTCTCACACATTCGGAAATATTTGCTGAGGAGGAAATTAAAATTTCTCGGATAACCTGAATTTCGCGAGGATGATCCTCACACACATTTTTTTTACTTTAATTAATCTCTTATTTAGCATTTCGTTCGTGCACAGTACTGAAAAGTTTAATTTTCAGGCAAATTTGTTGAATTCAGTTCAATCGAACTGCAGTGATGCGCTCCAGTTTAACGGTATTCGACATTAATCATTGCTTACTAAAAAGTATTTATTCTAGTAACACTACATAGACATATTAAAATATTGTTATGGAATTTTTAGTGGAAGTCAATTGAGGCCACTTTCTTGGAAGACATTCATCCAATAATCTTCATGTTTTATATTTGCGTTCTTGCGCCCCGTTTAAACAAATGCATCAATCATGAGATGGGATACTTGAAAAAATACTATAGTAGATATTTAAAAACATGCAAAATATTTTATACGTATTGAAAATATTTTGAATTAGTATAAAAAATATTAACTTATATTTTGGACATTGTTCACGCATAGCTACTTATATCAGGGTCACTTCGATGTGGTGCAATGGTTAGCACGCTTCTCTCGCTAGTTCAATTGCAACTGAATTTTGAGTTCGATCCTCACTGGGTGGCACATATTTTCGGTCTTCTGCAACGTGTAAGCTAATCTTACAAAGTCATTATGACTCTTTATAGATATTTGAAAGCATTTTTATATTAATGATAATTATGTGGAAAGAGTAACTCGAGGCAGGGTCTTATAGATTTAGAGATACTGTTTATTTGGAGAAGATAACGATTGACTCTAGACAAGAACAGGTTATGGTTGTGGTGATCGCAGAAGCAACCTCTTAGGATCCGATTTAACAAAGCACCAGTTCGTGATAAGATGCTGCTCGAGTGGAACTTACATGTCCATAATGGAATGCATAGAGAATATAACACAGCGGGTCTTTGTCGTGATAGTTAGTACTGGTGGAAGTAAGCAACGTTGTTCGTCTGAACATTTTCCATGGGAATACGGATAGAGCAAAAAGATGTTTGCAACTTTTCGTCTGTGGAGTGGAACATTATTAGTCACCCACAAGGACACGGAGAAGCATTTGGAGTCTATCGATATTGGGAAATAAAGGCTGGGGCACTTCTGCCAATATATGACACAAGTAGTGTATTTTCACGTTCATCGGTCACTTGTATAGATAAACGACATCAGTAGGAGACAGGCATTTATTGGAGCGTACAGACATCCGATAATATATTCAGCATCTTCAGCAATCGATCGTATGTACGAGTTTCACTTGAGATCCGGGTTGAGATTATTTCACAACAGAGGCTCAAGATACCTTGCCTTACGTACAGAACATCCGTTCATCGTGATTGTAGAGATTCAGGTCGGCTCTGTTATGATGGAACGTCACTAGTTTGTGCAAAATTTATAGAAATGCCATTATAATTGTTGACACATTTGAATCAATCCAATATTAAAACGGAAATTTGTATAGTTCAAGTACAAGAAGTACAGTGACATTATATAAGAAGGGAGATGTTTATTTTTTTTTAAATCATAACGCATTTAATGTTATATGTAACGTTATATCGAAAGTCTTCAAAACTGGATAATAATATGTGCAAAGTAGAGAACTTCTTTAAGTATTACTTTAGCATTAAGTCTAATAACGTAGACAATAATTTCAGCTGATATTTCCACCCCTACCAATCTCAATCATTAAAATTCCTGAAACTTGTATTATTATTATTATTATTATTATTATTTTTATTAATTTGTTACCCCGTCGATCCACTGACAGTAAATGATGAATTTTCAAATTTAAAGTGTGACATTTTGAACAGACAAACACATTATAAAATAGAGCGTGCGATTGGTAAATTGTCGCGGTATTATTATTTTTTTCGCGCATGCACATCGTTTGTTTTTAATTCTGTTGATTGCACAATATAGTAGGTACACTTGCGCACCGTTTGTGAGTAAAATGATGAAATTCATTAAAAACGGCATGCTGTAATGTTTGGTATTCGCGCCGGAAACTTCAGTACGAACAATCCAGACTGTTTGAGTGTCAGTCTGAAGACAGCGTAGAGTATTCGGAAAGAGTTGGATGAGGATAATGATGATTAGGCAAACTCACTCTGATAGCATTGTAATAAAAAAAGAACTCCATAATTTGTTGGTGAGGGCCTCTGACAAAACACGTAGGTCTTCATCAAGTTCATTGAGGAGGTAGTGCTGCCCTAAGTCAAGAGTGTGGGTGCTTGAAGATCCTATGTCTGGTAAGAGGAATCTGCATCATGCCACACAAGCAGAAGAACACAGTCATAGATGTCAGACAATTTCTGCGATCACACTAACCCTTAAATCTGGTCACCTAACTCCGCAGACTGCAACTCCCATGATTATTGTGTGGAGCGCAGTTGAACGAGAGACCAAAAACAATTCTTTTAACACTAAAGATGAACTGAAGACAGGGATAATGGCAGCATTCATCAAATTAAACAAGGAGTCTCTCCAAAAGAAGACTTTGGAGGCCGTGGTTGAAGACAAGGACGATTTTATTGAATAAAGTAATTATTTCAATGTATTTTCGTGTAATGTATTTGTTAAAATGAGATGTCAGTGTTATTTTAATTTCTGCGTAATTTTGACGGAATTTATCCATTGTATCGTATATATTATGTTTAATTACAAAGAGATTCGTAAAATCAAGAGATCCCACATTCCGGATTATACTCTTTTTTCCCTGTTGCTTCAAAGTTATCACCCGTGATAAAGATGCTCGTTTCAATCTCATTCAAATGGTTGGCGTGTATAAGTTAATTCAATGCTAGACCAAAAAAATATTCTAAACATTGAAATAATAACTCAAAGATATTTTTATTTATTACCGGACAGTTTGCGAAAATTATATTCTTACTTGACTCTACTTTCTGTGGGCATTGACGTTTTCTCGATTTTAAACTAAACACACTTTATCATCGTAAGTAATAAACTGGATATTTAATTTGTGGCCATGTCTATGCTGTCAGCCTCTATGTACCAATAAACAGATTTTAATTAACTGATATTGATATATGACCGAACCCATAGACTGAAATAGACGGGAATAGATTGATATCAAAAGGGAGAGATAGTGAAATAATTATTGATGACATAGTTTTATTTCTTACTAAATAATTTCTGAAAAGTTCAATACATCTTATGTCTCCCTTTTTAAGAGGTTAATTATCACAAAGAAATTTACTATTTGACCATATACCAGGCGCATTTTTTTACTAAAAATAACTTTTAAAATTTCCCTGCGTCTTATATGCCATGTGTTTGTTTAAAATTCGCGATAGTCGGCCGAAATTAGTTACCTGAGAACTATTATTAACTTAAACTTAAACATCAAGGAGAAGTGGAACACGTGGATGGCAATGCCTGATCACGAACTTGCACTTATCGGAAGAATGAAATGACCCAGCATTGCACAATTTTGCAAATGGGTGAAGCAAGCTTGGTAAAATAATACATCAGAAATTGTTGCGAAATCTTTTTAAGAAGTGTGCTATTAACAATGCTCTCAATGGAAAGGAATATGACACATTATTTAATGACGATGATAATAGTACTGAAAATGAGCATCAGAGTTTGATAACGAAGCCGATGGATTTTATGAATTTAAAGATGAATATTTTAATGGTAACAGTACTGTGTTGCTCAATGGTAATGATTGTTTGATTTTTATTTTGTTTTCTTACGTTTAGATATAAGAAAGATTATATAGGCTCGTGTTCTTTTTTTTTCTATTATTTTTCCTTTAATAGTAAACACGACTTGTTTACCAAAATAATATCTCATAAATATAGCCTAGGCTATACCATTTACCATTGCTAATTTTTTTCTTGATTTTCCCCGGTTGAAAATTAGGTGCGTCATATATAGCCGTGCGTCTTATATGCCATAAATTACGGTAATTTGTTTAATTAGGTTTTCCACATCGAAGATATTTGTATCATTATTTCCTCTTCTTCGACTTGTGTCATTTAAAGGAATCCAATCAAGGCAACAAAGCCCCTAAGCCCCAGTAGGTGATTAATGAGTGTGAAAAAAAATCAGGAAATGAAAAGAAATATTAATGAATGAGAATAATGGAAGAACTGTAAAGAAGAAGACAGAAAATAACGATTTAAATTGCATTTCAATTTTTGATGATCAAAGTTGACTGGGAAACGTGAAACCGGAAGTGAGCTCCACAAGTTAGAAGGGCGAGAAATGAAAATTTTAGCATATATTTTACAGTTATATCTAGATATCATCAGTAAAATTATGTGATTTTGCCGCCAATTTAGTACTGCGCTGAAATTTAATGAATCTATGTACCAGAGAGGAAACATCATCAGAACAATTGCCGTGATAGTATTTATAGAAAAAAGTCACAGGTTAGTTACATTATGACGGTAGAAAAAATGACTGAAGCAGAGATGCCAGGTGAAGACCAATGATCTTGCATATTCTTTTTTGTGTCGAATTAATTTTTGTTGTAATTTTTTTTCTAATTTAACCTGAATATTGTCATTTTGTTGAGATGTTGTGAGTTTCCCGCGTGTCGGTGTATGAATCAAGACAAACACAGTTGTAGAGGAAAATACTGGTATATTCATAAAAGCAATTAACAATAGAGTGATTAGTAGAACGAAGGTTGGTTAGTACGAAACAATATCCAAAGTCTATAGTCCAACGGTATGTACCGGGTAAGCTTATCTGGACTGCTAACCCTGACTCTCTCTCTCTGACGTTCTGTCACTCTCTCTCCGGAGCTGACTTATATAAGAGGGACCAGTCCATTACGAGTTAGAAGGTGGGTGCGCCCCAACACATTTTAAGTAATAAACTGCACAAGTACTTTGTGGTTTCTCTATTCATGCAGATTCAGTATACCAGTAAACTGATAAGAATGAACTGGCATATATATATATATATATATATATATATATATATATATATATATATATATATATATATTCTTAGATTGTTATACATGGACGTGAATATGTTAAAATGGATATGAATGGATGGAAATTTATAGACATACATTGATATCAATAGATAATCATGAATAGAGTGATGTACAATAGATTGAAACAGGGTGAAATAATTGTTGATGAGATAAAGATACTCCATCTATTTCAGTGTAGCTAAGAGAAAGATAAGCCCATTAATTTCTTCGCGTTTCACAGACACATATAATGGAAGACACAGTTTGACAGTAATTAAACTATTGATAAGTTGATCTTTTCTTTCCTGACTCCTAATCTATGATTTTATAAGTCAATCCCTTGGTAAGTTTGTCGAGTCTGAGGAGGAGAATCTATTATTCCATTGTCTTATTTCAAAATCATTTAAATTGTATGTGATTGTGTGCTTGTGTCTACATTCAATTGCCTGAACTTATGATGAAGTCACAAATGCACAGTACAAACATACGAATATGTTTTACATATATGAATGGAAAGTCAGAGGAGGACAAAGCCTGACGGACAAAGAAACATATTTTCATCTGTATTATTATTATTATTATTATTTTTTATTTTCTTTGATTTCTGGCGTTTACACATTTCTTTCCGGGTCCCGCCCAGGGACCTAAGGTTAGAAATGGCGTCATGACACTTTCCACTAACAAAAAAAAAAAAAAAAAATTATATATATATATATATATATATATATATATATATATATATATATATATATATATATATATATATATTATTATTATTATTATTATTATTATTCCTCTGTCCTGTGTATGACGATAAACTACATCCGTCAAGTTGTGAGGAATGTGGAATCACTACTGACTTAAAGTGGTAGTACCTGTTAGGGATCCCAGATATGTGCAAATAGCTTCACCTCGAAATACATTTATACAGTAAAAAATATTACCACATATGTTTTTGAAAAAATAAATACTACCATTAATGAATACATGTTCTATTCATACAAACCTATCTTAACAATCTGGACGAAATTTAAATGACTCATTAAGGTTGATAGGCAGTATAAATTCTCTTCTTCTTGCTTTTCATCTTCTCATTATTATTATTACTACTAATTTTCTAAGTTGAATTATCGTCAAATGCATCGCAATATCCGATGGTATCAGTTACTTCACCATTCCTAAATAAGCCTTAACGTACTCCTATCGTTAACGAACTGGATTCTGAAGCAGAAATAGACGCAACTGAAATAAAGTAACAGAAATAGCTTAACTAAGTAACATATCATATATGTCTCATGGTTTAACATTGTAGGCGTAAAATGAAGCAGGATAATTTGAGATTGAGGATGAGAAAATCGTCAGTCACCTAATAAACAGCCACACAGGTTGTAGAGAATAGCGAAATCGTTCCATTTGTTGTTGTATTGATTATCAGGAACAAGCAGGATGACCTGATCAGCGTGGAGTAAACATTAGTAGACACTATTTCCAGTTTTCTAAACTGACGTTTTTTTCTGTCGATGCCAAATTGGTGGACTAAAACAAAAGGTTGTAGTAGAACTATTTTTCTACCTTACCTTGATATTTCATTGATCACACTGACGTGAAGTCGGCCAATTTCCTGTAATGGAAGCAATAATTATTTTCCGATAAAAATCTTAAACATTGCGCAATTTGACATTGGGAGCAAACCTCCTGCATGGGGATGAGGTGATTTCTAATTTTCAGATAGGAATCCAGAAGGAGCGACATTGGGATTTGGACATCAGAGCAACCGATGGGACCCACTGGGAAGTGATGAGTGTAGCACGCCGTAATACCAGCGCGAGCCAAGTAGTTTTTTAGTGACTATTGCTCATAAATGTATCCTCGTCATATGGCTGATTTGTTTTTAAGTTTTATCATCTTATTTTGGGTTACTTAGAACTGTAACTTATTTTGGATTCTAAGAATAATTATTGCATTAGGGATATTCTTTCGAATAACAGTGTTTGTTTCTTATTCAGATGCGTTCTGTTATCAAAGAGAAGAAAAAAGATTCATAACTTTGCAAACGGTATTTGTCTGTGAGTCAATGTAACGAACTCGACTAGAATTCCAACTCAGTTCACTAACTTCTCATGCCAAATCGCTATCCATGACATTAACCTTGGTAGGAATCTGTCAAAAAACAAACAATAGGAGTGACTTAAGATCTCTTAGGTTGTTTTTTTTTTTTTTTTCTTTTTTGTATATTAACTCTATAATATAGTTAAATGTACTTATAGGTTGCTTTATTCATTATAAGCTAAAATGCACTAACATCTTTTTCTCCTTTAACATGGCCTACTGTCACTGAGTTTTGTCTAATATGATTGCATGATTTTGATGCTGTCAAGTACGGCGCTGAAGATTTTAGCCAAATCACAATGGGATTTTAAGAGATGCGTGACCAGCAAGCACTGACGCAGACCGAATTTGTGTACTAGACATATGGCTTCCAAATTAACTACTTCGAGGCAGACGCAAGAAGTTAGATTAATTTCCGAGCTTGAAATTAACTGGCCTACTTTGTGCTTTTCGGTATTTGTACACATACACAAGCACACACACACACACACGTGCGGGCGCACTCACACACACACACACACACACACACACACACACACACACACACACACACACACACACACACACGCGGGCGCACACACACACACACACACGCGGGCGCACACACACGTGCGGGCGCACGCACACATACATACATACATTCTCCACCCGCACTTAAACATATATGATATATATAGATGTACATTATACAGGTTAATACGAAGTTGTCTTTGGGATTTAGAAATTAAATAATGTTTAATGTACAAATAAAATTGCGCTGATTATGAAAAATTCTTTTCTAATTCGATGTTTCTATTTTAAGTTTTGACGTGATGAACGATTTACACATAATTTTCTTTTAGGGTGTTCCATAAAACTACGTTTTCCCGCTCTCAGTTTCCTGATGAGGTCCTGTCCTTGACATGTTGAATTTTATGGGACATGTTGATGCATTCATTTTCCCTCAGTTAACATTAAAGGGAATATTTGAAATTTTTCCCGGAGAAAATTATGATCAAAATAATTGTTTAATTTTTCAAAATTATTTTGTTAAGAAAAATAAAAAAAAAACTTTGCGCAGAAGCTATATCGTAGCCTTTGCCGCGTGGAGAATTGCATGAAATTTTACTCCGCGGATTGCACAGTATTTCTGCGGATATTTCGATTACGATCACCGTCGTTGCATTAACATCCTCAATATAAAAGCCTTAAAGATTGATGTGGATTGGATTGCGTCTCGGATTGAGGAATCATGGAACCAAGTTTGAAATTCAGTCGAGTTCACTGCATTCATTTTCGTTAATGCATACCCTTGGGAAAGGTATGCATCCAGCACTTTTTCCTATCAAGTTCTGGGTAAATAGTAGGATAGATTGTGTGGGGGGAAGCCTGAATTCAAACCAGCCTGGAGAGGGTTGGGTTCTTTCAGACTACCTTGAATGACACACGTCTTCTAATGTAATTTCGAAGCTGCAAGCTAGTGAAAACCCTTAGGATTCACTACTCTAAAGCATCAGGATTTATAGTCCTTCAGATAGACGTAGCAATTAAAAAGTGCTGTTTCACTCATTCTTTTCTTCATAAGGTAATTTTTGAGTAATTTAGACGCAGGCAAGGGTCATTTTTAAATCCATCTACATTATAAATAACCTCATCTATTGAGAGGTTGATCTGCAATTTTTCTCAGTGTATTTAATATGAAATTCGAGATATGACCAACATTTTATAAAATCCGCTGATCAATCTATCGCGTTCTTCTGGGACACTGACCAGTCAAGTAAGTGTTCACGTTTCATATAAGAATGAACCGAACCGGATCGTCTTGATCACGTAAAGTCAGTTAGAGACTCGTCTTTCTGAAAACATTGAATCAAGCGACGAATCATAAAATATGATGGTTGTTTACCGGCATTGACATTTCAATGGAATGCCCTGTAGGTGAGATAAATTACCGATGAACAATAACCTCCTACGTGTTTGCTTATATAGTTGATTTATGAATTTTCTGTTCAGTTAAATTCCCCACCTCCCAAAAGAGGAAAAAAAGTATTATTAAAGACAGAATTTTTATTTAATTTCTGATTCTATTGGTTACATTTAGAACAGCCTGGTTGTAAGCGATTTTAATTCCCTGCGCGCAGGCAGAGATAAATACACACAAGCACATATATACGCACACATTTTTTTAAGCCGATATGTGTTTATTATTTCAAACGCTAAGTACCCGTATTCGAATAGACAGTATATATTTATTTAAATAGTAATTATTTCTTCTACTGGCCTGCTTACCGCAAAAGGAATCGTATGATCAAAATGCAATAATGCATATATATATATATATATATATATATATATATATATATATATATATATATATATATATATATAGCATAATGAGAAGCCACGTATACTTTTCTTAATATGTATATATAGAAAAAGTAGCAAAATAACTGTTTGTTACAAATAAATTAAAATTACTGTTTGCTAATTTTAATTTATTTTAAAAAAAACAGTTATTTCTGATGAAAGATTGAGGACAATTTGAAATATCAAATATATATATATAAATAAATAAATACTTTCATAAATTAAAACATTATTATTTTTTTAATTTGCAACTTTTTATATATATATATATATATATATATATATATATATATATATATAATCTTTTAAATCATCAGTTGGTCTAAAGAGGCACACTAATAGATTTCATTAAAACAAAATAACCTTCAAAACTCTCATTGCACCATTCATTTATTATTATATAAGACAGCTTGTATTAGTACAGCGGGGGTAAAGAGACACTTGTGTGCACATAAACGTGGCAATGCACTGTAAATGGCACAGAATATTATAAATGTGAACTGGTAGTATTTTGTTTTAACGCTTTCTTAACTGGGTGTTATTCCTTTTATCGTTTTACGAGCTTTCCTAATTTTATGTTCTTTTTTGAATATTTTTTTAAATCTAAGATTCTAACACTAATAAGGATAAGCTTTTATAAATCGTTTTCAAATGCGAGTGAGTTTTTGCTTGATGATACTTTCATTTACTGACCAAACAAATATTCATTTTTTAACATTAAGGAGAGATGATTGCGTTTACCATGAAACAGTCTGTCGCCTCTGATTGCTGATTTCAATGTTCTGTTTTATATATATATATATATATATATATATATATATATATATATATATATATATATATATATATATATATTAAGCATTACACCCCGAGCAAGGCGTGAAGCCACTAGGATGCAGGGGGTTGCAGAAGAGCTGATAGGAGCAAGAGCTGATAGGAGTGATAGAAGAAAGGATGAGGAGAGGGATAGTGGATAGATCAAGGTGATTTGAGATGTCGATTGACATTACATTTGAATAGTTGGAGATTATAGCTCACAGGGAAACAGTAATAGGGAAGGCTGTTCCACAGGCGACAGGTGCGAGGGATTAAGCTATTGGAGGAGAAGAGACGGCTACATTTAAAAGTTTTTACTGTCTAAGGGTGGGAGCGGGATGCCAGCCTCGTAGGGCGCTTGAATTCATGGAGTCTGGGAACCAGTGAAAGCAGCTCATCGGAGCAATTACCATGAAAGTATTTGTAGAAAAGACAGAGAGAGGCGACGGCGCGTCTGTGCGAGAGTGACTGTAGACGAGATGCCTGATCAGTGCCAATTATATTAGATATCCGTCTCTGGATCTTGTCAAGAACTCCGAGGTAAACAGAATGTGCCCCAGACCATGTATGGCAGCAATACTCCATGCAAGGGCGAATGGTTGTTTTGTATATTTGAAGTATCGATTCCGGGGAGAAAAATTTCCTGGCGCGGTACAGAGAGCCAACTTTCCTCGCGGTGGATGAAGTAATTGACTCGATGTATTTGTTCCATCTCAGGTCCGTAGTCAACGTGAGACCGAGCAGACGCAGGGAGTTGCTCTCAAGAAGTTGACTATTACATATATATATATATATATATATATATATATATATATATATATATATATATATGTTTTCCAGTTGTCCAAAATTTACAATTTAAAATTCACACATCTTTCTTTATTAGTCACGAGAAACTCTAGCTTTGGAAAAATAAGAAGATTTATTATATAAATATACAAAATACACATGCACGCAACTCATTTTTTTTCGCTTTTTTATCAGAGAGAGGCCTTAAACAGCGAAGTGCATGATGGAATATATTTGAATTGAAATATACGTTCATGAATAGCTTCCACTTTTCAAAGTTTAAGTCTTTGCCAGGATCATGCTTCCTGATTTTAAAAAACACACACACACATATGTATATATATATATATATATATATATATATATATATATATATATATATACACACACATGCATATATATATTAATATATAATGTACTTTTAATTCAATTTAATTCGAATAATTACATTGAAGTTTTCGGCTCTTGTTTTGAAACATGAGAACTCTTATGTATCATATTTTTAAATAAATAATTATATTTAGGCCCTACTTTTGTATCGAGTACTGTTTTTTTTACAAAATGATAACAAAAATACTAAAGAACTTTGGATTATTTACCTAACGATTACATTCCTATTTTCTATTTATTTCTCACACACACACACACACACACACACACACACACACACACACACACACACACACACACACACACACACACACACATATAGATATTTATATATATATATTGTCTGGATGAATGGATTACTTTGCATTCTTGGAAATGTAAATTATAATTATTGCCGTGCCTTTAAATCCCAGTAAATTTAAAAATAAGTAACTCCAAAATTCGCTTGAGGATGAAATGGAACTAATGTCTTTAATTTAATTACAAAATTAATTTCGAAGCTTTTAGCTTCCATCTTTGAAACATGGTTATAACTGTGTAGCAAAAAACATAAGAACACCGGATTATTCTTCTTTCTTTTCATTTATATATATATATATATATATATATATATATATATATATATATATATATATATATATATATATATATATATATATCTATGACTCAACAATCTGTAAATTGAGACGGCACTACTGGTTCAATTTCTGTCTGAAGTCCAAGAACAATGAATATGATTATTATTATAAATAAATATACTGTCTTGAAAATTCCAATTTTTTTATGTCATGCCTCACTTTACATAAATCTACCATTTTCGCTGTTTTTAATATTTTTTATGCTTTTCGTAATGTTATTATTATTATTTTTTTTTTTTGCTGCACGTACATACATATAGCAATCTTGTTTTATTCTCATATTATCTGTTGATAAATATTCACTCATGTTTATAAAATCTTTAATTTGGAGGTCACTCCATTTCCCCTACTTAAATTTCTCATGTTGTTGTTACACATTTCAAGTATAATTTTTCTCGTGTCCATATTTTTGCAGCTAACTCTCTTTAGGGAGTTTTTGCGGACTAATTTAATGATCATCTTCATTTATTCGTCTTTAATTTTTTGCTCTAAGCTGGTTTAAATCATATTACCATATTCCTTCTCTTACGCTTTCTTTTTCATTAGACATCAACATTTTTCTATCTGTTTTGTATGTTGTTATTAAATATTTCGTTCAGCTAATTTTCTGTGGGCCAAATATTTTTAACATTCTTTTTTCCTTGACTGAATTAATGAACATCTTTGATATATTCATTTTAAATTCTTGCTAAAATGTTGCCTAAACTATATTATATTCCCTCTTCTACCAGAGTTTATTTTCGACATTTACAGAAAGATGAAAAATTGCCTGCAAAACCACGTCTCCTTGTCTCCAGTATCGAGCTCTGCCGGATAACCGGCCAGGCATGCATCGCTCGCACTATCGTTCAGTGTTGTGTTCACTGACGTAGTTACATTCTGCAATGATCTAATGGCCAGCCCTCCAATGTCATTTATCTCTCTGGTCGGTCATCTGTAGACTGGAGACGACATTGCGGCATACCAGTCAGATGCTGGAAATACGTCGCCCGCTAGTATATCCAGCAAAACAGAATGCCGTTGGGGGTTGTTCCGATCCTCTGTGAAGACCTAGAAGGTGGCTCTTGTGGGCTCAATGCTTTCACAGCAGCAGTATTGTCTCTCAATGTAGCTTCAAATTCTTCTTTAGATACTGTATTTCCTTGTGTATATTACGACTTCTGTGTATTATAACAACGTGTTTTTGAAGTAAAAATCATGCAATAAAATACATCATTGTGTATAATAAAACCCTTATCACAGCCATCCCTAAGTAATCTTTTCCACTATAATCTCAATGTCGTACATATATTTCTCTAGTATCTTTAAATTTTCACCATTTTATAGAATAGAAATAAACTTGATGTTTATCTAATGCTTGATGCTTCTATTGATTCCTGTTGAAAATATTCTCTTCGAATGTTCGGGTAAAGTACCTAATTAACCCAGTAATACATTTTAATGTGTTAAACAATCTGTCATACATTTCCTTTGCAATTTTTTTTTTAGTATATTTGTAATATTAAGCCGAGAAAACAGGCTAAGCGCTACCAACACCCAAAACCCCAACGGTGGAACAAGTGGATGATGATTACAACAGATCTCAACGATTGAATTATCGGATGAAGAGGGATACGCATTTTGGACATGTTACAGAAGGCGTCACTCGAAATTATAACAGGTTCAGCTCCTGTCAATTATAGTTTCATAATTGGTTTCTCCATGTAACATTCCATATCTTCCGCAGAGGTAGCTCATCAAATGTGTGGGCCACTTCCAGCTTAATCCACGTTAAACAAATTCATGCCATCTGTATATTCTGCTACTCTGATTTTCTTTAATCTCCAACCAACTCTTGAAAAACCAGACAGCGAAAAATAATAGATGACAGGATTAGGTTTTCCTGAAATTTAAAGATTCCAATCCAGAACCTGTTCGTTGGCGGCGAATGAATCATCATAACAATCAACATAAAAGAAGAAATAATGATATTAATAAGCTAATAAAAAGTAAAAGAATATCGTCTTTCATTAACAAGAAAGAAAAAAATTTAAAAAATAAGCAAGAAAATCAAAATATGAACAGAATTTATGTTGCGAGTAACACAGTACATTCGAGGGTTTTTAAACTGAGTAAACGATTCCGAAAACGTCTAATTGAGTATAATACGAGAGCAGGTTTCTCGTCTTCAATTTTCCTTCAAAATTTCTAGCATGATCTACAAGAAAATAAATTATGTCAAAAATCACTTCCCAAGAATATTTCTAAGAATTTTCTACAAATATTCTTATGGATATATTTAAAGACTGATGATTCATACATATATTTGATATCAAAAGAGGAACCCCGAGAAATCCCTGAAATATACAAGGATATTAGAATGTTGATCAATGATATCTGAAAATTAATCGACTAACATATTCTGACACACTAGAATATCGTTTTAGAAAGTTCTAATTTGTCCCTATCAGAATGATGAAACTTCTGTTCACAGAAGTGATGATGTTGTATCCTAACCACACAGATCATTACTAACATCATTCTAAAGACAGGCTGTGCCTTTTATTTTACTGAGCCATAATTGCGCGCTGTTGTCACCAGCACGCGTTTTATTGTGATTTTGAAGAGGACTCGTGAGAGCTATTACACATTTATTCACAAAGTGTGATTAAAGACAAGTACATATTACCCATGTACAGTGACGTGAGGCGAAACTAAAATGAGGCCATTCATCAGAATATAAACCCAGAATAATAGCAAAATCGATCAAATTTCTTAGTAAGATCTGACTTTCACTGGTTCTGTCTCATGTCGTGTTCTTGTCGTTCTTGTTCATCTTGTTCTTGTTCTTCCTCTCTCTCTCTCTCTCTCTCTCTCTCTCTCTCTCTCCATGTGCGTATCTCTCCCTCTGTGTGTGTGCGTGTGTGTGTGTGTGTGTGTGTGTGTATGTGTGTGGTGATAGAGATTTGTGTGCCTATCCACTGGGGATAATATATATGAATAAAATCATAATCGATTCTAGCACCACCTTCGATAACCAACAAACACACACACACACACACACACACACACACACACACACACACATATATATATATATATATATATATATATATATATATATATATATGAATAAAATATATATTATAATAAAGAGATAAAACAGTAAAATATATAATCCGGTGTTCTTATTAATATTTTTTATTTTTACAAAACAGTGCTCAATGCAAATATACAAAGCATAAATATTATAAATTTACTCATTTAAAAATATGGTCCCATCGCCACATATGAATTACCATTTCTCAAAAACAGAAGCTAAATCTTTAAATGCAATTAAAGAATTAAATTAAAGTGCCCAGTTCAGTTTCATTTTCAACCGAATTTTGGAATAATTTATTTTGAAATTTACTGATTTTGATAATCACATACATTCATAATATTATTTTCTATGAATATGGGGAAATCCAATCATTTTAACAAGGTGCGGTAGGGTATTATTTTTCACTGACAGCTGTTGTATGAAAATATGAGTTTTTTTCGAAAAAAGTTAGGATAAGAGTGCTTTTTCAAAGGAATGATGACATCCGTTCAACGCATGTCGTTTGGTCCTTTTCAACAAAATTTTTTCGGCTCTTTTGTTTCGCCCTTAAATTTGTACTTATATACATGAAGATTTTTTTTTCTAAAAGGGTTGTTTGTATATGAATACGTCGTATTGTACTACAATTTTAAAATAGTATTCTTAATTTTAATTACTAATAGACTATACATCTTTTAAAACAAGTAATAGCATTACTTAAATTATTTAAAAATTATTATTAAACATCAAATACAAATATATATATTTTATTTATCATTATTTTTTAATTAGACATTAGTTAAGGAAAACTTAACAATAGCTATTTCATGTCTTTGATTAAACAAATTTTTAATTTTATTAACGTAGTAATGTATAATTTCCATGTATGTGCAAAGGTATCAGTCATTTAACAACCTACATATTCTAGCTTTCCTTATTAACTTCAATTTCACAGTAGATGTTTTATTGGCTTCTTTTAAGTGCCAGAAATATTTCGAAAGACACGTCTGATTTCGTTATTTATTTACACTAGAAGGTAGGTTGAACCATTTTGTGAACTCATGTCTTGTGCATCCAATGTAGACTTTTACGTTGTCTGCATTTTTGCATTTTTGTCAGACTGCAAGCTACAACATAGCTTCTGATAATCATCTGCATTGTAGATTTTGTTAGCAAACCAATGGTCGGCTCATCTGTATGAGATGAATCTACAAATTTCGAATAGGAAATCTCTTTTCTCTGCTATAAGAATAAACAACGACAGTCCCTTCTCGATATAACTGATGACAAATATTTGCTACTTTGCAATTTCATAAGTGTGAAGATGTTCGTAATTTAGTTTTGCTATAGTTCTTTCTTTTTCTTGTTGATTGTTCTTCAGAGCTTTCGGATCCTTCATATTCACTCTCTGATTGTATCTCTGATTCAGACGTTGAGCTAGTTCTTTCTGTTGCTGTTATTGATGTTCTCTCCAAGGTCACCTTTCTTCTTTTGTTTAGATTAAAAGCTTTGGAATTCTCAGACTTTCCAGTTGTATATTAAAATTTAATGGATTCCCCATGGATCAGATAGCGACCAACAATTTGAATTTTTTGTGGTATCCTGATTTTGTGTCTCAGTGATTACATTTCTATTGGAAGGGTTCGTTTTTTTCTCGTGTGATTCTTGAAAACTTGTGATATAATTGGTCCAGATGTAGTTTCTTTCAGCAGTAGAAGCAGCTTTTATGAGAAATTATAGTTAACAATGTATACTTGGAGATTTTTTTCAATAAAACAGGAAGCTTATATACTCCGAGATAAAAGAAAAAAAATGATCACAAGCACAGTACGCCTTTGGCAATCGTCTTATCTAAATTATCACTCAACCAGACACAAATATATACAGTCCCACAAAATGCACATCATATCTATGCCGAAAGTAACAGACTCAGCAGGTCGGGTAACTTTTTTTCTTTCTCTCAATGAAACCACTTATTAAAATCACTTTAAAGCCACTAAAATAACATTTATAGTAAGAATTAATGTCGGCTATTCAAAACATTTGGGTACAGAATTAAAATTCATAGAAGAAACACACACACACACACACACTCGCATATATATATATATACATGCACACAAACATATATATGTGTGTTTGTGTACATATATATATATATATATATATATATATATATATATATGTGTGTGTGTGTGTGTGTGTGTGTGTGTGTGTGTGTGTGTGTATATATATATTTATTTTTTTAATACAAGTTTTTGATGCAGGCAGACACACATGCAAATGCTACCGCCATTGCATAATTGAAAAATAATGAAATTGAAAAGCTGTAAACAAATAGTAAAACATTTGTTGAATTTGCTGAGCTACTGTAGACACATCCGCATATATTTAATCTTCTGAGGATGATTTCACTTTAGATTGAATTTACTTGAGAGAGTAAATATTATTTGAAAGGAAATTTTGGCATTTTTCTTGAGCAGTGTATTACAGACATCAAGAAATTAATGAACTTGAAAGGTTTAAAACTAAAATAAGCAGATTTAATACGTCTAAATTATAAATAAGTTTCCTTTAATTGCAGTTTCTATGTAAATATTTATTTGATTGGTGGAACTTAATTTACTGATTTAATTTCGTATATCTGCTTGATTCTCCTGCTTTTCTGTTGTAAAAAAAGTTGAATGTTTTGAAATCTTATCTAGTATTGTTGGCTCACCTCCTATTTCCTCAATTTCTCACATTAATTTCGTTTTGCAAATGGGCGCTCTTTGTCTGCTCATAAGTTTTTACTTGTCTTGATATTAGATTTTTCATTAGATGTCAAAACTCTACCATATATGACATAATTTACAGCTATGATGCTTTCAGCTAGTCTGTCATTTAACAGTGTTTCCAAGACAGCATTATATGCTTTTACAATATTTTATTTGACATTGTCATATGAATACTTGAAACCCGACCTAATTCTGATTTTTGTGTGACAATGTTCAATGTTAGTGTCAATCCACTTTTGGTAAATGGCTATTCAATTATTGCAAGAAGAGGTTTTTTTCCAAGGTTTTCGACGCCATACTGATTCCTCCCTGAGACACGTGGCGATTGTTTATCTGGGTGACGACCGATCCGTTTTTGTTTTTTTTTTCTTCTTCTAAACACTGAGATTTTAATTAATCTTGTCATTTTTATGATCATTATTATTATATAATTTATTTTTAATTGGTAGATAATGTGTGTTATCCATCGGTCTCGATTGACCATTATATTCTTCTATAAAAATTGCGCCTAAATTGCTAATGGTGGCTCAGCATCTAATATTGCTCTCCGGGCCGGCATGAAAGTGTTAGTCTCGCAGGATTTCCCAGAACGAAGTTGAACGTAACATCGTAATGTCATAGAGGCTCCGGTTCCATATGTTTTTCAGGGTTTACTCCTAATGCCTTTTTAACGATTGGGCTTGGCGCAAGTTAGCATTAGCGTTTTCCATCTATCAGATGTACTACATTCCAGCGTTGACTAATTTCATTTACCGTTATATATATATTTATTTATTTAAAAAAAAAAATGATTCATCCGCTACAAATTCTTCTTAACACAATTTAATTTTAATAATTATATTGAGGTTTTCGGATCTCGTTTTTGAAATATGAGACATCTTATGTAGCGAATGAATCATATTTTTAAAAAAATAATTATAATTTAAACTCTACTTCTGTATCGAGCACGGTTATTTTATTTTATATTTATTTTTTTAATAAAAAACAAAAATACTAAAAACCTCCGGATTATTTACCTAACTTG
>CAHIKZ030004661.1:767500-967500 GCA_903632075.3 Acanthosepion pharaonis
GTTATTAAGTAGTCACCTGCCGAGCACACATGTCTCATTAATCTTTTAAGATCGCAATCTAGTTTTATAACCGAGCCGATTCGTCATTTCATAGTTCAACTGCGTATCATTCATTGCTCGATCCAGCAGACCCCTTTTCTTGTAAGGCTGTTAATATGCAACTATGCTCTTGAAATTCATCCTTCAGCCAAGAATTAATCGAGCAATGTTAAGTGTCCTTATCTAATATATATATATATATATATATATATATATATATATATATATATATATATATAGTAGCATGTGACGTTAGAAGGTTGTTGAATAAAATTAACACAGCAAGAAAAAATATTTAATTCTCTGTTAGTCGTGTGTGTTATATATTTACGGGTTTCTAGGCTTTTCTGGCTATGCTTTTCATTAAATTGATAATATATATATATATATATATATATATATATATATATATATATATATATATATATATATAATAAATTTATTGATTTAAAATATGTTTTTTTTTTGCTACACAGTTCTAACCATGTTTCAAAAATTGAAGCTAAAGCCACGAATTTAATTTTGCAATTAAATTAAAGACATTTGTTCCATTTCATCAGCAAGCGAATTTTGGAGTAACTTTTAAAATTACTGGGTTTTAAAGACACAGCTAAAATCACGTTTCCATGGTTACAGATAAATCTACTTCAACTGGACAAGGGGTGTCTAGGTTTTCCTTATGTCTGTATCATTGTATCGGTTATTAGCTACATTTTGGTAAGGGGTAGGGATGTATTTTTCAATGAAAACTGACATCCTAATATACATACTTATACTTGATGTAAAAATACATAATATAAGGGATTCTAATACATTTAACTGTTCATAAAAAAAAATATAGTATAATAAAAAATTATAAATGAGAATATTTCAAATCGTAGTTAAATAAAAAGTATTCTAATCGGAACAACACCGAAAATCTTTAAATTTACAAATAGAAAATAATGCCGTAAGAATTTTTTTGCCGTTAACAATAAATTTAAAAAAAAAATCCAGACGACATGCATTCAAAGGATGTCAGTTTTCATTGAAAAATACTTCCCTACCCCTTACCAAAATGTAGCTAATAACCGATACAATGATACAGGCATAAGGAAAACCTAAAAACCCCTTGTCCACTTGAAGTAGATTTATCTGTAACCATGGAAACGTGATTTTAGCTGTAATCTAATTTTAAAAGTTACTCCAAAATTCGCTTGGGGATGAAATGGAACTAATGTCTTTAATTTAATTGCAAAATTAAATTCCTGGCTTGTAGCTTCCATTTTTGAAACATGGTTAGAAATGTGTAGCGAAAAAACATTTTAAATCAATTAATTTATAATATTTATGCTCTGTAAATTTACATTGAGCACTATTTTGTAAAAAATAAAAATATCTATAAGAATACCGGATTATATATCTTACTGTTCTTTCTTTTTATATATATATATATATATTTTTTTTTTTCTAGACATGTACTCGGAATTTATGTTTACATTAAAAATAAGTATATAGTATGAATACATTATGAATAGTGCATCAATGTCGTAAAACCGGTGATTTCAATGTATACGTTATCTATTAATGCATTATTTTATCTGGAGCTTTTGTTTTGTTCAGGTAGAGATAAAAATTGATCAAATAAATGATTTTGTTCACTAGCACACTTCACATATTTGCGATTTACTAAGCTTTCAAAGACATGAAATGAAAATGGTATGAATATTCTGTTTTGCAATTCGTCCAACGAGGAATGTTTAGCATGTTTAGGAAATTTTATTTTCAAAACGTTACCCATTCCTTTTGTTCGAACATATTTCACTGAGTCCACAAGAGAATGCTCAGTTCTCGAAAACGATATAAGAGTTACTTAATACAAGACATACTAAATGCGGCAAATTACAAAGACATATTTTAATTATGCAGATATTGCTGGCAGGAGAGAAATATAATTCAGTCCCGTACAAGACTGTTACTGAACTCTCGCACACAAAAACCAAATGAAAACTAGACAATAAACCTAGACATGGACAGTGGAAGGAGAACAGTCTTTCTCCGTATATTAAATAAAAGATTCGATTCAAAATGCCTTCTCGTTCTATATTCAAATAAGGAAAACCAGGGGTGCGCATTGGCCGAAACGTTGAGATATCATAAATGAAGATGTATACAATAGTCCGAATATAAAATATGGAAATAATGTTAAAGAAACATTCCAGAAATTCAAAAGATCCTACCACTTTAACTAGAGTACAGGTATCAACATCATTCTTAACATTTACAAAAATAAGCATATTAAAACTAAAATAAAACAGAGATAATCCACAGTTGGAAGTTTGGCATTTATTGGATTCGAACTTATAAATGCAGTACATGTGGAAATATGCAAATTTTTACACTACGTCTGCTTACCATAGCATAAACCTACAGCAAACTAGCTGGTTTTTGATATGCATTTGTTGTTTTTCAAATCATCTTTGGTACACAGATATACAAATATTCCAATATATTTGTCAAAGGCTTCAAAATCATTCAAGTCTCTTTATATCGGAATACAGTTAAGATTATATGAAATAATTATTGCTATATTGTTAAAAGATTAAACATACCCAATGATATTTTCTTTCGAGTGGAGGATTTACTATACTGGAATACTGAATTCCTCAAATCTGTAGTATTTCTTATTCATTATTTTATGCGTTTCTAGGCACAGGGAATATAATTGGTATTATGGGTTTAATAGAAGGACAGAGTCGGTTTATTAACGCTGGTTGTCAACCAGTTTAGGCGAAGAAAAACGCTGAAATTAAAACTTGTTAGTCACCGAGATACCAACTCCATCCTGTGAAATCCTACTTCCTGCGAAAACGTTAGAAGAATCATAAAACGTAGTCAGTGTGTTGCTTTCCATTCCACGCGGAAATCTACTGATTAAAATATTGAATAATTGCCATCAGTGAATTAATTACCTAAATTTATAAACTATAGAACATTTCTATATTCCAGACGAAAAATATGTGTGGTAGAGGAATTTTATTAATTAATCGTGCTTTTCTAGTTTATTAGAATCTAACAAATAGTTTATATTCATTGGGTTTCTTCACCAGTAGATTTCACTAGAGACTATTACATTTCAAGATTGGTTTTCTTCCAGTCGTCATAGATGAAAGTGAAAGTTTCTCTTCTGAAATTATATCCCGTATTTTTAGGGGGTTCATTATTTTATACCTCAGCAAGATTTCCCGTATCCAGCTGGGTAATGTAGGAAGCGATTTGTATTTTCTCTTATTTTTTTTCTATTCTTTTCCCAATAAAAAACAGATACATATAAATATAAAGTTTTCGTTCTTTTCTGTTTAATATATTTTTGTTTAGCTCATTTCTCTGTTTATATGCGTCAGTGCTACGGAGAAAATCAAAAGCATTTTTGTTGTTAAATATTTTTTTCTTGCTGTGGTATTCCGATTCTTTTGATGAAATAATTCCTCTGACATAATATCTTCTAACAAATGAAAATAGGTGAACCAAGGGTGAGATATGGATTAGTATACAGAAGATGAAGAGAGGAATAACATTGAGATTTTTGGAGTAGCGTGATATTTGCATGGGGCAAATACGAGTTTATACAATGGAAGCAAAGATATAAATCAGATTCGTATGAGGCCAGCTAGTGATAATATTAGATCTTAACTCAATCAGTATTAAGAACGCGAGTTCAGATCAACTCTTCAATGCGTCGAAGTATAATAGTAGAATTCATCAACCGATTATGATATCAAGTCTGAAATATCTACCGGAAAATCCTACATGTAAAAAATGTTGCCATTTTAATTTTACTAGTCAATGTCCGCTCTGATATAAAATAGATGTTAGTAAAATTTTTCTTATGAGGATGTACGTGAATTCGTCCTATCGTCCATTTTTCTTTAAAGAAATTAATTTACTGAAACAAATGCTCGTTAATAACGGTTTGCGAAGCAATCTTACAAATTATCATATTAGACTTTTTTTCTACAGTAATCAATAGCAAGAGCAAACAAAAAGAAATCAATAACATCAAAATTTTCTGCAAAAGTTAAATGTATAGTAACTATAAGCAAGGTAAATCATCACTTAGAAACATTATATAGATATACACAACTCCAGTTGAATAAAAACATGACAAGTAAATTAATTATTTATTATAACAGATTTAAAACTGCTAAACTCATTGTCAAAAATAATAAGTCATCTAAAGATCCAAATTACAGAGAACCAATAATATTTACGAATTTATAAGTGCCTTAAGGTACTATTTCCTGACCAATCTAATTTTTTAAAAATAATTATATTGGATATACTACAAAAAGTTTAACAAAAAGACTCACGTTAAATCTCTCTGACCATAGTTCAATTAGGTGTCATGATATATTCATGGAAACGTACCAAACTCTTCGTAAAATACAGCTTAATAATACAAATATATTAGCATCATCCACATATATGAAAAGCCTAAAAAATAATGGAAGAATTATTAATAAAGAACGAAGTAGGTAGCACTCAATAATACCAACAATTAACACGGCTACAATGTGATGAGCTTTTGTGAAAAATAAATCATTCCTATATCCCAGGCATAAAACAATCCATATATTCAGCTAAACGTAAAATAAAAATTAACCTGGATAATGGCTAAAATATAATCACCAGCGCTTGGATAAATAAAACATTCAGACAGTTTTTATATAATTTATATCCTGAAAAATAAATACATATATATGAACACACTAAAATTCCTATTAGAAAATTAAACTCAAAACCTTGTCAAACTTTTTTTAACGAAAGCCACCATTTTTATTACAAATAATCCAAATCAGGTAGAGGTATGAGTCCATATGCGCCCTACGCGGAATGCCGGTATTGAAAACCAGTCCGTCTTATATGAAATGCATGATCCGGCATGCTATTGTGCTGGGAGATCAGACGTCTTCAAAATAATATAGTTATGCATTTAATTAATGCTCAGCTATAGAGTTTTCTCTTCAGATTTTGTGCGCATTTCTCGAGAAAACGGAGAACATAGAAGTCCTTGAAATTGCTTTGCGACAGAGATATTGACCCAGCGTGTCTGCAACAAAAGTAAAATAAAGAAAAGACCGTATTTAACTTCAAGACCTACACTTTAATTCAAAGTTCTAGGACATGGACGGTGACATTTCTCTACGGATTCAGGTCTTCGGTTTTTCTCTACAATATATAACTGTGTTCCATGAGATGAAGAAAGAAAGTCAGATAAGGGATGAGTTTTGTAATCTAATTAGAATATCAGGCAAATTTAACTGAAACCTGCCTTGCGCTATCTGACGATGACGAAATACCCACGTGGGCATTTATGATAAATGGCAATAGTGAATTGCCTACAGTGGGAATTTTATTCGAGATTTTCAAGTAGTCACAGGGACCAAATAGTTGTTTTTCATCTTGAATTGAAACAGCTGCATAACTGAACTTTTCCTTTTCTCTATTACAATATTTGCTGGCAGTACCGATTGCAGAAAGAGGCCCAGAATACCTTAATATGTGTTAGAAACCGTGGCTTTTAGGCGTGGGGTATGAATAAAGCAATTTCTAGCGTGGGACAAGGCTGGTTATATGTTTTCTGTCGATTAAAATTATACCCGAGATAATACATTCAGAAATGAGTGACGTCCTTATAGGTTTTCATTGTTTGCAGAAAGCTGAAAAGCATCTAAGATGTAAGATCTGATGTTGTCCCAGTCAGTACTAATGTATCAAAATACCGTCTTATGATATAGGACGCCAGAGGATTCTTTCGGCTCGAAGTTAGATTTAAAATTTAACATGAATGATCAAAATTTTCCAAGAGAGTTAACTCTTCAACGAAGCATTTCCTAGCTAAGACATGAGAAATAGGATTAGGAGGTATACCTGACGATCCATTGTGCCAATAACAATAAAGGACGTATCGGCGACCTGACAGAGATCGTATACGATAGACAGGACTGGCTTTTTTTTTCTTTGGTTCTCGTTAAATAGACTAATCAAATTCGGAGGAGATTATTGAGATCACCACCAATCTGAATTCTAGCTGAAGGATGACTGGAGTGCTTATCTTCAACATTTTCATTCTATCAAGCATTACAACTCCATAATTTTGTGGATAGCAAACTATGAAAAGAAAAGACATATAGTGGCCTCGGGTCTCGCGAAATGATTTCTACTGGAAATAGTTTTTTCTCGTTTTACAGGTCTCTAACCTTAATGTAAACCCCGAGTTAGGGACGAGATTCAGGGACTTGTTTTACTATGCTAAACGAGTGTTACTGAATTGTAAGATGCTACACTCAGATGGAGACCAGTGTCCACAGGAGCATGGTGAGGTTTGTGCACGTGAAGATACAGTTTAATTTCTGGAAAGTTGACCACGGAACCTGATGCAGGACATACTGAACCTCGTATCGGAGTTGCTTTGTTAGGGTTGGGTTTTGTTTTCTATTTAAATTTTCTGTTTGAATTTGTTGTGGGCATTGATAGATATATTGTGATTAAAGAAAGAGAAGAATCGACGCAGCCACACCAACAAGTAATAGGTGCAAAAATCCCTGGATGAAAATATCCAGAATTATAGCCAAAACTGTACTCTCCATCATGACATCAATAAACCGTACTTGAAAACAATACACGATATAGAGCCCATTCACAAATGACAAAACTTTTCGATATATTACAGTTGTTGGTGAGATTGTCTCCTCATGATTTTTTTTACAGTGAGATTCATTCTGTACAAGGCTCGTGTCCCAACAGAATTGGAGTGTTATAGAATAAGTGTAAGAGTTTATGCATATACTTAGGGCAGATGACAGTTAAGCCTAGACTTAAAGATGTTAAGAGTGTAGTGATCGGGGTAACATCCTCTTGGGAGTCGGTACCATAGAGCAGTTCTTTCCAGGAAGAAGTTGCTCCAGTGGAACTTCTCACCGACGGAATATGATAGGAATGAGGGTGGTTCCTTGCAATGTGATTAGCATGGCGGGTCGTAGCCGTGAACGTTAGAACTGGTGGAATAAAAAAATGTAGTTCGTCCGAGCATTTTAAATAGATGCAGGGATAGAGCAGTGATAGTCTTGCCACATGCCGTCTGTGAAAGAGGGGTTGCAGGATGGAAAATAATTTGTCACTTACAAGGACCCAATGACACTTTTGGAATCTATCAATAATGGTAAGTGAAGAGTAAGACGCTCCTGTCCAAATATGACAGAAGTATGCCATTTCCCGGCTTTGATCTGGCTCCTGTAAAGAAAGAGGATAGCACGACGAGTCAGGTACGTACTAAAGTGATATGTCCCCGGAAAGGGATATATTTGAACGAAGTAGCTAAGTGGTTTTGGCTACTATAACCAAGAAGAATAGGGTAGCAGTAATCGCGTCGTAGTCGCAGATAAGAAGTGTAGATCAATGGTGTAGTCCAATGGGCGTCGTTATAGACTTAGCTCTCAGACTAAGGCTTTTGACTCTCGTACCTACATGTCCATCGGTATTTATGACAGACACCAGCCAATCACATTCCAGTGGGGGGGAACAAAGGCTACGCAGGTTCCATTATATCATAAAGCGATACACGTAACCGACAATTTACTCTGCCTCTTTAGCAATGTATTGTATGAACGAGTTCCATTTGATATCTGGTCTGAGTTTTCTTTGATGCATAAATGAAAACAGAAAAATAAAATTGAGTAAATTAAAATCAAGTAAATTTCCTGCCCGGAATGGAGATATACGTGAACAGTGCAGCCTTAAAAATTAACATTTTAAGGTGGGATGAGAGTGAAAGACAACTATTACTTTCAGCTAACCGAAGACTTTGACCTGCAAACCTACCGCCAGGCCCTGTCTTTTTTTTTTTTTTAATTCTACTTCTTCTCCACCTCCTTCCCCTCCTCCTTCATCTCCCCTTTGTCGCCCTTTTCTTTTTTTCTTCATATGCCACTCTTCCTTTTCGTACATCTTCTCTTCTTCAAATACTCCTCCTCCTCCTCTTTCTTCTTCATTTTTTTTTCTTGTAATCATTGGTTTGTTTTGTTTTGTTTTGTTTTGTTTTACGGCATATCAACCTCAATGGGTTATTTAATGCCGAACACATTTTATTGCTGGTAATATTTTGTTTTGTCAAAAATGAATTTCTGGTAATACTTTTTCTTCAAAAATGTATTGCTGGTAATTTTCTTTACCAAAAATGCATAGTTGGCAATATTTTTTCTTCAAAAACATTGTTGGTAATATATTTTTTGCTTCAAAAATTTTTTGCTCCTAACAATTTCTTTACAAATTATTTTTGGTATTAAAACCTATTTTTGCACTTTCATAGTGTTTTTACCCCAGATTCAGAGTTGAATATTTGTCCATAGCTGGGACCCTAGCAGGTGCTACCACCCTGGGTCTCAGTGAACCTGGGAACACAAGCAATTAAGTGGTGGTTCTACGCTCCTCAAATCCACCTGATCAGATGCCTTGCTTCTGGACCTAGTTTATCGTCTTACCCAGGACGCGGATGTAGTTTATCGAATTACGCAGGACCGCTTTAGTGGGATCAGATTAATGAACTTCTCCTACCTATACTGTTAGTTCAAAATGAATCGTGTACAGCATCCCATATATGTAATTAGAAATTATGTAAACATCATTCTAATATGTTTTCGAGATGTGATTTCGTTGCCCAGTGTCGGAAAAAGGATTTTTCCTATGCCGGTACGGCTTTGAATTCTACGTCCCACATGCGATCACTGATTAATATACCATACAGTGTGTTGAATTTAAAGACCTGACTGATTTTGAAGTCACCAGTACCGACTAACAGCTTTCATATTTTCTATCTATTAATGACTAGTCTTATCTTCTTCTGTTCCTCTACATTTATGTCCAATAAATATTTCAGATTATCTTTTGAAGCTGCCATCAGGACTGTGTCATCGGTGCAACGTTTCTTCTGCCCCTTCCACTTGTCGATAAAAAAGATAGCAATGCTTTCCAAATTCTTTTGAAATCATCTCGTTGTATAAAACAAAAGGATCAGGAGAAAAGAATCCTTGTCATACACATCACTATATATATATATATATATATATATATTTTATGGCAGTTATATATATATATATATATATATATATATATATATATATATATATATATTTATGGCATTATATATATATATATATATATATATATATATATATATATATATATATATATATCAAAATACAACACGATAACAAAATTTAGCTGTCGTGTGCTATCAAATTGTGTGTAATTTATGAAACTGCTGTACAGGATGTGTCATCATTTCTGTTGAATTTTTCGGCAGATCCTGTTCATGTCCGTTCGGTACGGTGGAGAAGGTGTATAGCGCCTCGGATTAAGGAACATTCACTTACATGATAATACCGTTGCGAAATATATAAATCCTTGTCTTCTCCATCCAACTATGGGTAAATAGCAGGACAGACTTGGTTCTGTAGCCTTAGAGACGGACGACTCTGAATTCAAAATCTGCTGAGTGTCGTTTGGGAACCTTTGGGACAGGTACAAAAAGTGTGGCACGTTTTGCACAAAGCCTTCAACCCTAATCAAATCAAATGTAATGCTGTCGGTTCCTCGGACCTGAGTTGCCTCATACATCGAATACGACAGGAGAGTCCATCACACACATACACACACACACACACACACACCCATATATATATATATATATATATATATATGGGAACATATGCCACTAAAATTACAACACATCGCACAGTTGGTAACGAAATATTGCTCAGTGCAATGAAACAGAGCAAAAACTCCAAGTATTCTAATAAATATACATATCTCACAACGCGAGCAAGACTCTGAGTTTCTCAGATAATAGACAATTACAACTTCTGCGCCATTTTATATTTTTCTCATCCGTTTTAAGTTTCCATTTTTTTATAGTTTAAATTTAATTTTCATACATATCATTTTCTTTTGTCTTATCTTTTCTCTCCTTATTCTTTTAACTTAATTATTTTAAGGTTCAATATACATTAAGTATCCCCACATCAGCGTCATGATAGCTAATTATATTTTGATTCAAGCCGTAAAACAGTCATCTTGAACTCTTCAACCGAAGATTGCATGTCGTGCATGAATCTCAGAGTCGTACTAGATGTGATATATATATATATATATATATATATATATATATATATATATATATATATATATATATATATATATATGCGCGTGTGTGAATTGTTTGAACTTTTTTAACACGATCAGTATTTAGAATTCGACACATGGCACAGTGGAAAAAGCTGTTGGTTAGCTCCAATGACAAGGCCCAAAGACTAACAAATCTGACAGAAACAATGTAAAAGAAGGGCAACATATCGACTTGTGTAGCGTGCTACAGTCTCAACACAGTGAAAATCTACTTACTCTCAAAACCACAACAGTTCTATTAACATATTAGTGAACTTCTGGGCCTGTCCTCAAGTGAATGTCTACAGGTTAATTGAGTGGTTCTTTACGATCGTTAGAATCTACACTTCTTTTTTAATATCTTTCCTGAAATTAAATGTAACATTTTTTAATTATTCTGGAAAAAATAGGTTATGGCTAGATCTTTACAAAATATTTATTAGAAATATGATTTGAATAATCCTCTTTAAAGGAGACATAATATTTATTATTAATTTGGTTTCCATACGAGTAAATGTCTCTAGAGATAACTGCCCTTACAGTTCATCAGAGTTGAATCTGCGTATACATGTTGGTTAACCGCCGATATTAAATGCGTGGTTGAGTGTCTCTTAAAATCTCTCTAGAATGTACAAAATGCATTTAGAAAAAAAAAAAAAAAAAAAAAAAAACAATTTCACAAATCTACTCACCGGCACTAATTATGTACGGAACTAAATAAATTATTATATTATGTATAAGAATTTTAGTTTCGTATTCGTGTCTGTAGAAAACAACGTTAAATGAAATGTTATTCCTTATATAATTGAGTTTTAATTATTTTATTCCTAAGAAAATCTTATGTGCCTAGAAGTGTGTCACTGAACGAGAAACGATTCACTTATCTTATTTTCCTTATAAAATAAATTTAGCTACATATAAATTCTTAGTGTTTTTGGTACAAATTCAACCTGTTCGTTTTTCTTTACCAACAGGTACTACACCAGAAAACCATAATATATATATATATATATATATATATATATATAATAAATACAATTAATAAATAATATAATAAATCTGATTTGGCTAATTGGGTTCATTTTCCACTATAATGCTATAGTCTTACACATAGCAATCACAACAGCTAATATTATTTTAAAAAATAACACACAGTGAGATAGGAATTACTGTACCGTGCGAGATGCGGGAAACAGCGTTGAGTTTATCATTCGAGAAACGCGATCATTTGTGGTGCAGTGTGATATTTGTATGAGGAAAACACGTTTTGTTTAAGGGAAACAAAAGAAAAAATCACATTTGTATGAGGTCAGCTACAGACAACATTAGAATCGTAACTCAATCAGTATCAAATAAGCGTGACCAATCAATATTTCACTGCGTCGAAATATAACGACTGTCTCCACGAAAAGATCATGGTTTCACATCTGAAATATGTGCTGGAAAAAGGAAACAAGTCTTAATAGCAAACAATTAGAATTTCATTGAAACTTATGATAATTATGAACATAGAATATCTTGAAATGTGTTTTCTTTGACAAGAATAAAATCTACATTTGCGAAACAAAATGTTATTCAATTTATGCGTATGAACGTTACTTTTATTTTATCTTTTTTTCGTTATGCCCTGTTTCTTCAAAAGATGGGCGATCACAGCTCTCTACAACTTTCTATCTCATGTGACTTTTGCTAAGGTCCCCGCCTCCTGTTCCTACATAATTCCACACAAGTTTGTCAGGTAAGTTGTTTGCCATCTTCCCGTAGTTATTTTCTGCCGACAATATGTTTGGTTAAGGTTAAGATTTCAACGCCCGCCTTTATTATTTTTCAAAAGAAATTATTTTAATGATTTTGAGTAGTTTTTTTTTCTGTTGCCATTTTCTTTAAGTGTTTCTTGTTACTTAATCGCTCTATCCATGGAATTTTCGGCATCCTTCTCTAGAACGATTTTTCTGTTACTTCTAGTATTCAACCACGCCGGGGAAAAGAGAGTCCAGCATTCATTGTCATATTTGAGTATTGATAACACATGGCAATCTAGCAATGTTTTCTTTGGTTCAAACTTTATTTTTTCTCCCGTTTCTCAGAACGTTGCTTAGATATTATAATATGTCATTCTCTAGACCAATGCCTATTCGGATCTTGATGTCGCATTTTGCATCCTCAGTTAAAACAATTCCCGGATATCTTTACATTCTTCATGTTTTATATCTTCCATTTGTAATTCAATTCTTCGTATTTTACTCTTTCCAATGGCCATATTTCTTGTTTCCTTGCATTTGACGGCCATTCATTCTACCACACTCTCTAAGATATTTCTTAGTTTCATTCTTAAAAGGCCAGTGTCACCTGCTTATCTTATATTGTTAATAAATACATGCAGCCTCTCCAGTCGCTTTAGTATAGCATCGCTATCGAGGTTGAATATATCAGCTGAGAAGTAAAATCTTTGACTCATGCCCCTTTCAATTTTTCTGCTGCTACTCAGTTCATCTTTAGTTCGTACGCAAGCGGTTTGGTAACATTATTCGTTTTGGATGTTTCCTTTCCAAATATATCGCTTTTTCATGGCAGTTCATAATACTGTTGTGTCGTGCCTTTTCAAATGCTTTTGAGTAATTCCTAAAACATAGGTGTACATACTTCTATATTTCTATTGCTCCCTCACTCTAAATTTTCTTAATATGATTCAAATTATGAATATAGCATTACTTGTTCAGATGCACTTGACAAGGTTTCACTGTTTTTGTTGAATTTCCTCTCTAATTCTGCTTCGCAGTTGCCTCACTAATTTGACCATGTGGTTCATTACGTTGATTTTCCTATGGAGCTCGCAATCATTTGCAGCTGGTCTCTTGGATAATGTGACAAAGACAGATTTAGTGAGGCCCCCTGTCAAGTAGCTTCTCTTGCATATTTTAATACTTCGGTGATCTTGTCGATACCGGTAATCCTCTGAGACTGAGAGCATATCCGTTACGATCCAATCAAGTCTTGCCACTCTGTTCATCTTCTCCGGTACAGATTTTTTTTCATATTTATGAGCCTTCCGTATTCTTCTGCGTATGCACCAGGAAAAAAAAGTTCTTAGACATATTCGTTTAAAGTTTGATCTAATTTTGTATTTATTTTGTTATCAAGGATCCTTCTTTTGATGTTTATTGATATTTATTGTTAGCTCAAATTTCGTCTTATTAATTCTTACATTCTGTTATGCATGCCTACTGAACTAGTGTTGTTCGTTCCCTTTAATGCTGTGCACTTTTCATTGATTCAACCCTCTTTAATGTGCCTATATTTGTTTCTATTTTTGCGTTAAGTGTTTACTACTCTATTACATTCCTTGGAGTTGTTGTAGCTTTTTCATCAACTCCATATTTTATTCTGTTATCCAGTCTTTCCATTCTTTCTTTATTTTGATAAATAGTGTCACAATTATTACACTCAGCATGCTCTACTTTGAATTTTTATTGTCTTTCAGGCTATATTCCTTTATGTATTGCAACTTGAGACATTCCTGTGTCTGCCGTTGCTTTGGTCTTCTTTTGTTTTCTTACTTTTACTCTCATATGGTACGCGATTGAAGGTGTATAGTTTGCAGTTTGGAATTGTGTTTTTGAAGACATTTGTTGATGGTGATTGGTTTGGTTTGTTTTTTGTTTTTTTTACGGCATATCAATTTCAATGATTTATTTAATGCCGACAAAATTTTTAGTGCTGGTAATATTTTGTTTTGTCAAAAATCTATTTCTGGTAATATGTTTCCTTCAAAAATATATTGCTGGTAATATGTTTTTCAAATATGTATTGCTAGTAATATTTACTTTTTTAAAATACAGTGTAGGTAATACTTATTTTGAAAGATATATTACTTTTAATAGTTTTTTTTCTTCAAAAAATTATTGCTGGTAATAATTTTTACAATGTATTTCTGGTATTAAAAACTATTTAAAACTTTCAGAGAGTTTTTACCCCAGTTTCCTGGTTAAAAATTTGCCCATAGCAGGGACCCTAACAGGTGCTACTGCACCGGGTGTGGCCAGACCTGGGAATATCAGCAATTAAGAGGTAGTTCAACGCTCCCCAAACCCTCATGCTGTTGGAAGTAATGTATCGTCTTACCCAGGACGCTGGTGTAGTTTGTCATCATAGACATGACGGTTTGTTGATGGTGAAGAAACCAATCTGTTTCTTTTCCTCCTCCCTTGATTCTTCATGTCGACAGTCGTCTTTGCTGATCCTGAAATAAGGTTTTTGGAGATTATTTGATCGTTTCCGGTGCAGCAATGAAACCATCATTCAACGAGTGGCCTTGATTCGGGCTGCTAGTCTCTTACTGTTCTAAATAACGCTTTTATCTAATTTCATGTCAGTCCTTTGTCTATAATGTAGTTCAGAATTTTTGTAAAATATGTTTTTAATATTACCACATCATACGCAAATCATGTCAATGTAACGATTTCATCAATTCTTTGTACACGTTGGCCACTGAAAGACTGAATGATATAAAACAAAAAAATAAATTTTACAAAGACATGAATACCATGGGATACTACATTTTGTAAGTTTTGAATCTTGTATAGACTCAAATATTAAATCCAGTTTAAGAATCTTCTGTTCTGGCGATGTCTAATTGAGCATTGCGACGACCAGTAGAATCTAATGGATCCTCAAGGACACTCTGCTCTGCAGCTTCCAACGCAGCATCAGTGCGCACTGATCCAGTTCTTTCAAACAGGGCGATTAGAGCCCGAATCATGTCATCGTTTGGAGACGAACTGATATTAAAATATTGTCAGTATTTTCTGAGTTTCAATAATTGATCTTTCATTGAAATAAAAAAAAACTCAATGAGTTTTATCGTTGCTAGACATCGAACGTAGCCATTTTAAAAAAAAAAAACAAGGGATGATCTATAACCTTCAAAAAAGGATAATAAAAAAGCGTGAAAAAGAACAAGTTAAGAATTTGAATTTCTCATACCCTTCATTTTTTCAGTGGTCACACTATATATTTAACATCCCACTCTATCGGATTTTCGTGAAAATTAACTCAAACTCGTAAGTTTTAAATCTGAATAAATATTTCAAAACAGTTAACGTCGCGATATAACAGACGGACACAATTATAATAGTTAAACATATTTTAAATTACATAATAAATTACAACAATAAAATTTTAATTTTCCGTGAAACATAAACTTATTTAGCCATATTTAAAAACAACTCTTCTTGAAATATATATATATATATATATATATATATATATATATATATATATATATATATATATATATACCTTTATTCAACTTTAAGCAAATGTTGAAATACAACGGAGCTATTTATTTTATCGACTCCAGAATTTCCTTTGAGAGACTTGGGATGTGTCGAGATCGAAGTGATCAAAAATTACGTCGGTCGGCTCTTCACGGCTATTTTGCAGTGATTCCTCCCATCCCTTCAAAGGGCATGTTCTGAGCTGGTTCCAATGGCGTTTGTAAGTGTTTTTCGGTCCTTGGACATTATAGACTAGTTCGCCAATTCTTTGTTTTATGCTGCCTACTTCTCAGAATGTTATGTTGTTTTTGTAAGCCTTGAAAAAGACATTATCGCCAGGATTGAAATATTTCTTATGAGGCGATACGGTTTTTTTGAACTTTGCTTGCCGTGGAATAAGTTTGTCGAAGACAGACTTGATATTCCTTGCAAACATTGTTTCTCAGCTGGAAGTAGAGATCTTGATGCATGAGCCACAGCTTTTCGCGAACCATCTGGTAGTTTATGTAGAATGCAAGCACCGATGACGTACGAGTTTGCATCACTTGCCACGATGATGTCGAGACTAGGGTCATAGTGGGTGAGGGAGAGGTCTGAAGTAAGAGTTTTCTTGATCTTCTCGAATGCGTCTTGGCATTAGGGTGTCCATAACCATGGTTTGTCCTTTTTTAAGAGTTGGTTAGGAGGCCCTCTCAAATTTTGCATGTTCTTAATGAACCCTTGGTAAAAGTTAGCTAGGCCGAGGAAGCTTTGTAACGCTTGGATGTTATCTGAGGCCAGCATGTTTCTGATCGCGTTGCCTCCTTCTGGATCCGGCCGACGACCGTCTTTATTTATGATGTGACCTAAGTATTTAATATCTGGTAAGAAAAAGTCACACTTTGCCTCCTTAACATTAAATCCGTATTCTTGTATCTTTTCTAATACGTTTATTATATGGTTCAGGTGCTCTGCCGTAGTTTTCTAGTAACTAGTATATCATCCAAATAGGCTGTTGCGTAGTCAACGTCGCCCAGCATGGCGTCTATGACCTGCTGGAAATTTGCAGGCGCAACCTTTACTCCAAAAGCCAGTCTATTGTATTTGTACAACCCTCTATGGGTGTTTATGCAGAGCAATTTGGAACTTTCTTCTTCCATCTCTATCTGAAGGTATGCGTCCGAGAGGTCGATTTTAGAAAAAAATTTTCCACCATTGAGTTTATTGAAAATTTCTTCAGGGCTTGGGAGAGGATAGTGGTGATCCTGCAAGGCCTCGTTTAACACCGTGGAAAAATCTGCGCATACTCATATTTGGTTGGACTTATTTTTTACGTAGACCGTAGATGCTGCCTACTCGCTGAAATCTGGACAATCTCTTCAAGGATAAGATAGAGACTTTACGCAATAGAATATGGTTCTACAGAAGGATGTTGGAGATACCACGTGCTGACATCTCTTAGCAATATTTATTCTTTTACTATTTTCTTAATCACTGTTATGATATCCATGTACGCAAACACGTTTGGAAGGTTAGGCGCTGCTTAATTCTGTCAATCTGCCTTCAGCCTATCCTGGGGCTATCAAATTTCCCAAGCCCTCTTTACTCCTTAAGGCTCTAAGAAATTGCAATAATCTCATTATGATATCTAAGTATCCGTATCCTTTTGGATTTTATTGTCAGTGAAACTTCGTAGGTCATCAGCACGTGATATCTCCAACATCCTTCTGTAGAACTATATTCTTTTGCGCAATGTCTCTACCTTATCCTTGAAGAGATTGTCCAGAATTCACAGCCATATAGGAGGACCGATAACATATGACAGTACAGTAAGCTTTTCTTTGTTTATAACAAAATAGTTCTGTGTCAGTTAAATATAATTTCCTTTTAGAGTTCGAGCCAATCTTCCGAGAGGCACAGAGAGAACATTGGGTCTATTAGCAAGCGGGTAACAGAATCAGAGCGTCCGCAACAAACTATTAAAATAAAAGTACCATAATCAACTTCGAATCCTTATTCCTTCTCTCGTTACCAATACGTGGGCTATAATTTTTCTCCTCATATATATTCATTTTAAGTCTCATCAGTACAGGATTCATTACAACACATTTTGTCACCGTGGCACCATTCTTTGGCTCAGACATGTAAAGTTGTCTTTTTTATTGCATTCGTCTTCCTCTTCTGATTTCCTTTTGCCGCACGAGTGTTAATTATCACAAACTTCTATCCTCATCATATCGTTCAAAATATTTATTGTATCTATCGCATCGATAGAAATCCTTTTTTTTACGTAGATTCACGTCTACACACAACCGTGTCGTTTATCTTTATTTTGTCTATGCTATTCTCAAATTTCATCATAAATGTCTGTCTTTTCTTAACATTGACATTTAATAGCATTTGCAATATCCAATACACGTGATTATAGTGTAATCAGAAATTATATTCATTCTCATCATCCTTCGACTTAGTTTGTTTGGAACTCCATTGACAATCTCTTTCCAAACTGTTCGGTCTTGCATTGCTGTCCCCAGATCACTAATGTCTAACACGGAGTCCCAATGTTGTCTGGGAATGTCAATTTTCGTGAGAAGATACTTCCAGAAGTAAAGATGATGCAATTTCCCAGTCCGCTCGGTGTCAGTGGCCGGCAAATTGCAATCGGTGTTATATATGACAAAGAGATATTGGTCTAAGTGCTGCGTAAATTGTGTTAAGCATTGCATGGGATCTGCAACTGATGTTCTGGTTTTCTCTTGATAAATTTGTATATCTTCCATCTTTCAAGATGAATTGATAATGTCCAAGTTACGGATCCATCAATTTCCGAAAGGTTTGGACTTTTAAGGAGGATGCAAGGTCCGAGCGCCAAATATTGTGAAGTTTATTACACGCATCCAATGAAACAAGATTGCAGATGGGATGAATGTAAGAATCTTCAGATGTGAAATACTATAACTCTACTATGCTGAGTTATGTTTATCCCACTTAGTTCAGCTACTGTTTTGACTTACGGCCATAGAGCGTAGAAACCCCAGTACGACCAGGAAGATAACCAGAATCAAGCCTGGTCAGAACAGAGATGTTTGAACGCTTAAGAATGACAGATGCAGTAAGCTATGATATGCGGGTGGTACAAAGAATAATGGCTCAGAATTATTACTCGGAGAGCAGAGTTCCAATTCCAGTTGGATATTTTATATTCACTTAGGCGAAATTCACTTATGAACTCACAACTTTTTCCCGCTAGCTATGGGTTAATTTGCAAGACTTATATCCTTAAATCATTATTGTCTAAATAATAAAATATTGCAATCTATTTTTTCTGGTTTTAAATAACCTGCAAAGTTAATGATGACCCGTAGAAAAATTATTAACCTATTCTCTATTTTTTCAGGCTTTCAGTATCTTATAATTAATGACTAGTATTGAATTGCTGTTTTCGTCTATACCTACGTGTAATAAATATTTCAGCTATTCATCTCCGTATGCTCTCACTTCTATGCCCGTCGGTATAAAAATATGAATTTGTCTCGAATTCTCTCACTGTACAGCACCAAAGAAAGCAGAGAGATAACACATCGTTGTCAACCGCATGACGTATTGTCTTTCAAAATAGAAAAAAATATAGTAACTTGTTAATAAAACTTTCCTTTTGTAGGTTATTGTAATTATCATCTATAAAACCACTTTATAAATGTTTCCTTATTTATGTGTTTACATTCTGACAGAATTCTGCTAACGTAAGTTTAATTTATTGTTGCAGCCTAATAAGCAATATTACTTTCCCCCCTCCACATTCCCGTCTAATTGTGTTACGATATTTATTCATTAGCATGGTAATTATCAGTTTTGCCATATATCTCATCAAGCTGATTGATCGAACAACATCAAATTCATTTGCAGTTCTAATTGATCAATTAAGATTTACTAGTGCTAATTGTATGTGCCCGTAACGTGTCAGTTATCGATGAGGAAAACTTGAATTGGCGAACCGAGTTCAAATTCAAACTAAGCTTGAGGTATAAACTTAAGCTTAGGGAAAGGCATAAATCCATATCATCCCCTCCAAAGTATGTAATAAAAAGCAAGGTTGTTTGGCATTTCGGGTAACAATCAATCTAAAGGAATGGAAACATTTAATCAAAAACCGTGTATAAACGAAATGTGAAATTTAAGAGCTGTGTTCGGATTCCAGTCGGGTTTGTTGCATTCAGTTACATGCTAATATCATTGCGAATGGTATAAATACATATTTTCTCCTCCCAGCTATGGGTTGAATAACAGGAAAGACTGAATAATATAGCCTTTGTTGGCAACCAATCTACTGCAGAAAGAATTGGCAACTTCCTCCAGGAAAAGCTCGGCCTCCTCAGTAATGAATCGAAAGAGACATTATCACCCAATCGTGTATCACGTATGGCATTTACACGAAGAGATATGACAAGGAAGCCAACCCAATCTCTTTCTTCAGAGGTTATGCCAATTCACAGATAAATATATAAAAACCTATACAGATGCATGATCGCTAAAGGCAAGTTATATTTTTGTTTAAATCTGTATCACTACATGCAAGGTAGTAAAGCCACTAAGACACAAGGGGTTATAGGAACGGATACTTTAATAAGAAGAAGAAAGAGGAATGAGTAAGGAGGAGGAAAATAGATCGCGATTAGCATTGCATGGCTAGAAACAAGGAAACCGAAGGGATAACCACAAGTGATAAATGCTAGTTAATAAACTTAACATAGTATTTACGATTACATCTAGCCAGATCAATTGTAAATTGATGAGATCTTGACGCCAGTCTAGTACTGTGTTTTAAATACAGAAAGTCTAGGTACCATAGCGAAGGGCGCATCCGAACAATTACCATGGAATTATTTATATAAAAGACACACCGGTGTGTAATTGACTGAAGTCGAGCATCCAGATCATGACCTATGATATTGCTGATTCTTCTTTGGATTTTATCAAGTACGTGAAGACATATATCAGGGACACCGGGTCATATGTGGCAGCACTCTTAGCATGGACGAATTAAGTGAAACGAACCAAAAAGTATGGTGGATATTACTTCCAAAATTGAAATCAGCGAGAGGAATTAGAGATATTATATATATATATATATATATATATATATATATATATATATATATATATATATATGATAATAAGAAGACAGTGACTAGAAGTATCTATTTCGTTTATAATTTTTATTTCTTGAACACCGAGATGTTCATCTCATCAGAACGAAAACCTGCTCCGCGAATGGAGAAAAGACACCGGACGGACAATTTAGATTGGTGTTGCGGAGGTAAGGTGTGTGAGAGAGATTGGGTAAATATACCACTGATAGATTAGTAGTTAATAGCATTCGGTTTCCTCAACCAAGTATTTACTCTACACATTTTAGATTGTAATATTGGTTTGTATGATACATTGGACGATACGGTTTGTTATTTTCATGCAGGATCAATCTGGCCGCTTCAAATTAATTTAATTAAAAGGATCACAGTCCAAATAATATTCGGTGTTAATATGGTAAAAGTAAAGCATTTGTCCTTAATCCGAAGCGCGATAGTCAGTGGAGACATTTATAGCAGATGTGAAATGGTTGAGGAAGAAGCGAGTGAATAGGCAAAGGCGAAGTAGAGGTAAATTTAGCAGCCTTATCTGCCTAGATATGTCTTAAATTTTGGAATTGTGTAAATGGGTTTATACCGTGGGCTGATTGTTAATAAGTGGTCACAATTACAGATAATAATTCGAAATCACAAAATATCAGGCTGCTATGCTACCACTACCCGGCCTTTTTTTCTCACTCTTATCATCCCCAAGCCTCTCATTTCTTCTAAGTCCTCTTTTATGTGCCAATCAACTCTCCATTGACAGACTTTCCTAATCCAAAGCTCTCACATTAAGTTTGTTATTTGAATGTCTATTAATTCTCAGTCATTTTACTGTATCCAACTATTGTATCTGACATTATATATATATATACACACACACACACACACATATATATATATATATATATATATATATATATATATATATATATATATATATATATATATATATATATATTCGACAGTCTGTCTAAAAATCAATGACACTTCCATAATAAACAATAACGTTCTTTTGATAGACATTATTGCCATTATTCCGAAGGAATTTAACATTCAGAAATATATACAGCCAATCTTATATTTCACATATTTTTCAGATCATTTCAATGCCATCACATTTATAACAGCTTAATCTGTTCGCCTGATTTACCCTATATTCAGTTTAACCATTGATAAATATTCTTCCGATTTTTGTATATGTCCATCCATATTTTTGATTATGCAATGTTGGATGAGTGGATTTCATAATATTTCAGTTTATTTTAAAAAATATATGCCTATGATTGAATTTGGAAACACCGCCATTATTGGCTAGTTCATCGTTGATTGATTCATTAATTTGTTTGTTTTTTTTTATACGGTGCATCCACGCTCTTCAGTGTATTTAAAGGCAAATGTATTTTACTTTGTAAAATTGACTTTTTTGCGAAAATGATTTGTTGATACATTGTTATTTTCACTTAAATGAATATAAGGAACACGACTGGAATTGGAACTCGGCTCTCCAATTTCTAATTCCATGCCTTTATCTATGAGACCATCCACATATCCGAGCTCACATCATCGGGTATTACCAAGAGGCTATTTCTTTAAAAACTGACTAGGCGCGACTTTATTTAATTCCCGATGTTTCATCGTAATATGGTCGTAAGTTTTACTTCTACATATAGTAGATAATATATTACTCTATTTAGAAATATCTTATTTCTATGTATAAAATGTATTTTGGAGTTAATTTTATGAGTAATATTAATTAAAATTCAGATGCATTATTTTTGTTTTTATATATATGGGATGACATACTAAACGCTGTATATATTAGGTTGTGTTATAAATAATGTTTTTGATTGTCAATTTTTTTCTTGATAAAATACAAAGTGCAATTATATATTATCCAGTAACATATTAACCATTATTTTCAATGAGTTTTTATCATTTATCAGGCAGCTCTTGGATACTTTCTGAATAATATTCCGCAGATTTTGATGTGAGAAACTATTTGATGAAACCTTGAAATTGTTTCCGGTTAGAGACATTTCAAATATCAACTAGTTTTGCTGTGATCCATAAAGATAACGAAGGATGGATGCACGCTAGATTGAGTATGGTATGTGTTCTAGAATAGATTAAACGAGTTCCAAAGTTTTTTTCTTTGTTATTTAGTGTACTAGAACTTTCGCTGTTATACAGTAGAAAAAAACAATTTGTTTTAATTCCTTGTGTACGCCACCATTGCCTTGCAAAAGTTATTTGTTGGAGTATTCATTTTCAGTTTCCACAAATGTTTAATAATTAGAATGATATAATCGTATTGTTTGCCTCAAAAGTAAATTATATATCTCGTGACCTTGCGAAGAACGTATGACTGTATTAGATAAATTATATAAACCTATCATTAATGATAAAATTATATCCAGGAAGTGTCCCTGATTTTTTGCTGTATTTTTAATAATAGCATTCCAAGTGAGACACACACTCTACTTACACCGTTGTTTAATGACATAAACATGTAGCTCAATACCAATAACATTTCGTATAATATTGAAATTAAAACCTTAGTATCTAAACTCTATTGTAGTCGGAAGGAGCGCTTTCGGGATCTGTGAAGTGAATGTTTCATAAAATCATATATTGTGTGTATAAAATCATATTTGATATCTGGCATGGCCTTATCCATTTTATGCAGAAGGAAAATTAATTTAAGCGCTTTTTCGTATAAATCTATCGCCTCCATTCAAAGGTACTCCAAGCCATCATGAGAATTTAGTGGGATAAAAGTAAACTATAAATGTCAATCCAAATATATCCGCATCAAAGCATATACCTCCGGACCTTACATTGAGTTGAAGAGTTTGAACAAGCAGCTTCGGACTATTGAGACAGTAGTGAATAGTATATCATTCTATTAGACACTGACTGTTGTGTGCTTGCGAACAAAAGAAAATTAATATGACAACTCAGAACCAGGTTCTATGAAGTGGACAATATAATGTTTGTACGCAATTAGCCACAGGTGGATATATATTTTAGCAATGATATTGAAACTGGACAAAGAGTAGAGCCGCTCTAGGTAGAGAGTTATGTGACACGGTTCATGTGGGGACGTGGAGATCATAATTATTGTAGAGATCGCGTAATTATCTTGGGAGTCGTTTCCACAATGTTGAGTGTAAATTCTTACTCTGGACATTGTTTTCAAAACATTTTTAAACTTTTATTTAATAAGAGTCCAAAAGAAATTCTTTAGGGCTTCGCTACACCTTGCAAAGAATTTATAACTCTATTAGATAAATTATATAAACCTATCAGAAATGGAAAATTATATGCAGGGAGTAGCCCTTATATTCTGCTGTATTTTGAATACTGGCATTCCAAGTTCTGATCCTTTCTAACATAAAAACAAGCCCAAATAAAAAGAAAGAACCCTTATATGCTACTGGCCGTTAGAAATTCAATTAGAATTGCATGCCATGGTGAATATGTAGGGAACACAACAAACTTGTATGATTTCCATTAATAGCGAAAATCCCCGTAGGAGGTTAATTAAATAATAACCGGAGCTTATTAAATTAAACACAATGATTTATTGTAACAATCTATTGTTTAAGATTTGCAATTAACTCACAGAACTGACGGCGATTCAAAGCTGTTGAATCGAATTCTTTAATTTATTCTGCCTTGGATGAAAGGAAATATTATGCAAGAAAGATTTTCAATCTAGCTATTCAATGATGAAAGCTCGCCGATAAAGAGGAGATGTCAAATCTTTGGGCATATTCATATAAATAAGTGTATTTATTTAATATATATTCACAAAATATTCATCTATTTTAGTTCAGCAGTATTTCTATATACAAAAAACATATATAAACAATAGTAACCGTAAATTAATTCAACATGGGTCTATTATATTTTTAAGTTTTATAATGAATGTTCAAGTATATGCATTTATCGATAATTTCAGGTGACGAATCAGTCGTTTGCAAGGCAAATTTGCAGAAATAAATCACATACCGGAATATACATGCATAAATAAATTGTCGTGTATTTCTGGCTTTTAAAGATTCTTCAAATATTTAAATGCAACCTCAAACTCCATTTGCTGCATTTATGAACCTACTTTATGGTTCTCCACACTAAAGTAAACTCATTCTCTCTCACTCTTTGTAACCCCGTGCATTACCACCCTGATTGGGATGAAATTATTAAAATAAAATATGGGCGAGATCTAATCAAATTATTACTAATATATAATATTCTACGGAATCTACAAAAATAACTGTTTCTAAAAAAATTACAGTAATATCTTCTCATGAGGAATTTCACAAATTTTCTAGTTCTAAATATGTTGCAACCTAGAGAAGGTTAAATAATAGAATAATCCCACGAAGCCTGGTGATGAACGATTATACTTAGGACAAGAACACCGCATATAAGATTCACCAGCGGCGCGTAGAAATAGCTAACTGCTATAAGTAAAAGTGAATTGCACAATGAATCATCAACTGCAGGATATATACCAACCGCCGCATGCAGGCAGATTTACCAAAAGGCCGAATTAAATGTGGGGTATCCGAGCCCGTAGCTCGACAAACAATGCCCCGTAGCCAAAAATTCCCCGTATAAAATGGGGAACGGTAGGTGTTTCCCGAGACGAGATTCTGCTTTTCCTCATAAACTCGTCTGGCGATCCTCTCTGCTTGGAGGCAGAGAGTTTGACCAGCAAAGCTGGAGACGAATCTCTATCTGCAAACCAACATTCAGTATTTACTACTGTATTTATATGAATGGACACATACCCATTATTCTCCGTAGCTATGCTACAACAAAAGAAAGTAAGAAGATAATTAGAAAATTAAAATAAATGGCATTTAAAAACTTCTAAAAATATTTAGTTCTAATTAAAGCAACAAAGAAACTCTTCAATGAAAACTAAAATTATAAACCAAACTCTAATATATTCGGTTTAAAAAAAAAACAAATAAAATAATATTATCACAATTATCTATAAACATAAAATTTCTGAATACATTTCCATATTATTGCATTATAATGCAACTGCAAAAATGTGGTTTTACTTAAGACAAAATCTGTAGTTCAAATCTACATGAATGTTTTCCTATGTAAAATGCGAAAAGATATCTCGTTCCAAAGAAATTAACATAGAATCGTTTCTAAGAAGAATTAAAGAATCTGGTGGCAAATAAAAATGAAATATACTTGCTTTTGAGGAATATATAGAAATATCACATAGAATAGAAACTTAAACAATAATTGAGTCGAAGGAAGTAGTAAATACCTTCATCTCATTAAAATGCAAATGTGCCGTTGTTACCCCACAACTATTCCAAAGATAGTCCTATTTCCAACATATCAGGTTTTTTTGTGAGATTTTAGTATATGTACCCAAAATTGAGAGACGATAAACTGTATAACTTTAGCCATATTAAATTTGTAGACCAGTCTGTTTTTGTCATTCAGGTTGTGATAGTCTGGAAAGAAGAAATTAATATACCTAAAACAATTAAATAGATATTTCACTAATCTAATGTCGGATATATTTGAAGTAAGTTAAAATAATTGTAACTAAGATTTACATAAAAATATGTGTGAACAAAAATCTACAAAAATATTGTCCGAAAGATGCGATGAAATAGATATATTGTATAGAAACTAAGAAAATATATGATTCTAAGAAAAATATAAACATATCTGGTTAATAGCCAATATTAAAATTATTAAATTAGAAGAGAGTTTTAAATATTTATCATTGTAAATATTTTTTTAATCATTCTACCCCCAGAAAAGGCAGGAATGCCACTAGTATGTAGGGGGTTACATGGAGTGAAAGTGAAAGACTTTTTATATGGAGGACTGAGGAAAGGACAAAGGATTCAAGAAGATAGAACATGGCGATTGACTTTGCATTTAAATTTTTGAAGGTGGTATTGAGTTGTCCGGTAAGTTCATGCCAATTTGAAGTCATTGATGTTCCAACAAGTTTGAGTACGTCAAACTCATCAACATATATCAATCAGTTACATGCCATGCGTGAAACACACTTAGGCGATCCTGTATCTTTTGATACAAGAATGACGAGGCACATATATATAGCTTGTTATTAGAAAAACAATAACCCCCCCCCAAAAAAAAACGAACGCTATAAAAATTTGTGGTCCAGGAAAATATAAAAAAGCCCAGGTGTTAAAACGCTATTATATATATATATATATATATATATATATATATATATATATATATATATATATATATATATATATATATCAAAACGTCTAAAACTAAAGGACAAAATTTTAAAACCTAATATTTGTTAGAAATAACAACTGTGAAAAGCTGAAATTTTGACAACTGGTAGTCGTTATCATCCATAATAATATACTAAAATTTGAATCAGCTTTTCACAGTTGTTATTTCTAACAAATATTAGGTTTTAAAATTTTGTCCTTACTTTTGGACGCTACTGTATATATATATATATATATATATATATATATATATATATATATATATATACAAATCCATCTAAATTTAAACAACACACAATACAGGAGTCAAAATGCAATAGTTTACTGGTGAAAACAAATAGACTACTCACACGCACACACATGAACCCTACAAGACAGAAGAAGTGTGTGTATGAGTGTATGTACGCGTGTATGCACGTTTATATCTGTGTGTATGTATGTAGTTGTGTATATATGTGTATATTATTCTTTATAATAAGATTGTATGTATGTATGGTGGGAATATACGGATACATATGCATGCTAGCAAAAACACGCGCAATGCAAAAAAAAATGGAAATAGATCTAACAAAACACACAGGGGTCATTAAAAGATATGAATAAGAAAATCTTTCCTCGACCTTTCTCGGGCAAATCTTAATTGATTTAATACCCTTCTCGCAGAAGAACTTTATCGCTGCCAGTTCAAGAAATATATTTGTGTCACTGCCACACATACACACACAGACACAAATGTTTAACATCAAGAAAGTTTAACATCGGAAAACAAGGAAAATGAATTCCTTTTAATAATATGTGGAAATATCTACTTTTTTGAGTGAAGAAGATCGCTCGACCCGAAACCTATGTTGTAATATTATGGAAACTAAAAATTATATATATATATATATATATATATATATATATATATATATATATATATATATATATATATATATCTACATTACAACCAAACAACCGCATAATTACTCTCCGTCCAGAGCATTAGGAGATGGTTAAAGGAAGAATATACAAGTGATAAAAATATATATATATACATACATACATACATATATATATATATATATATATATATATATATATATATATATTGAACAATAGAAAAAAATTAAAAAATTAAAATCTTCAGACACACTGTTTTGTTTCTTAAGATTACTTCCTTTTTATTATTATTTTATTTACATTCCTCGACTAGTTTCGAACAACATAGCCATCATCAGGAGAAAAATAATTTTCGGCTTACTGTTAGCAGTGAACTACAGAAATGAATGTCCTGATGGAGAAAATGAACTTTTGTCTGTAGTTTTCAGTTGTTTTTTTCTTATTTTTAAAAGGCGAATTTTGCTCAGTCTTTGTGTTGTTCAAACAGTCTCTTTTAAGTTGTTATTTGATATAAGAGCTGGATGGATTCATGCTGCTCTGAATTCTCTGGGTCATTTTGACAGTTGTATTGGTTCCTGGAAAGAGTATGTGTCTCTGTTAAATGTGTCTGTGTTATTTGTTTCTTAAGGAGTGAGTGAGTATGATGTGTGTAAGCGTTTATATTACTATGAGTGTGTGTTATCATTTTGCTCATTAGGGAATGAGTGAGGATCATGTGTGTAAGTGTGTATATTCGTGTGCGTGTTTGTATAAATCTGAGGCCTCAACACCTCCGTAAGCATATCTGTCTTGTGTGGGTGAGAAATGTAGGTAGGTTTTGATTTGTAGGGTTATATATTAATACTATCTATATTGTTTTTAAACGCTGTATCCACTCATTTTCATGGAACACTAAAATCTTTCTAATGTTATCTGCTCTGAACTTTTCTATTCTCTCAATTATAGTTATTTTGGCATGGGTTTTTAAATCGTGTTTTTTTAGGCGGAAATGATGTTCTACTAGTAATAATCTTTCGTGGAGGGTCAACTTGATTCGATTGGGATAATTATTAATTCTGTAGTGAAAGGGATATTCAGATTTTCCTACATATTGTTTCTTGCATAGTGTACATTCTAGGAGGTAAATTATGTTATAACTTCTACAATTTGAATCGTGGTAGATTTTGAAAGTAGATTTAGTGACTGAGCTAATGAATGAATTTTTGTGTTTAATGTGGTTGCCGCATAAGCTTCTTTTGTTGTTACATGGTTGGGAAAATCCTATTGTTTTTGTTGTTGGTTTATTACGGATTATCTTGTCACCTGAAAGGTGGTTATTACCTATGATTTCTTTTAGGTTCTTAGGTTTACAATATACTAGAAGGGCGAGTCCCTCAAACCATTTTTTAGGTCTGGTTTTAGATGTAGTATTTTCCAGCGACTTTTGATTATTTAGGATAGTGGAAGCAGCGTGGGGGTTAAAAGTGGTTACCAGTGGGATGCGGCTTGGTTCCTTTTTAACCATGTACACTAGGGTGTCTTCTCTAGGTGTGGAAATTGCTCTATTTATTTGTTCCCTGATTTGGTTTATTTATAGCCCGGTGTTGTGAATTGATGCTCCAGATTTTCAATGTGTTTATTTAATTCTTCATTTTTGGAACCTATCCTTCTGTTTCTAAGTGCTTGTGAATAGGGAAGGTTCTCTTTGAGATGTTTAGGGTGGGAAGACTTAAAGTGTAGATAGTTATGGGTGTCGGTGATTTTAGTGTGGAATGTCGTTTGTAGTTTCCTGTTTTCATCTCTGTAAATGCAAGTGTCTATAAATGTTACTGATCTTGTGGATTTTTCATAGTCAAACTAAATTGAGCCGGGAACTCTGTTTGGGGTCATGATTAATTGAATAAGTTTGTCGTCACTGCTCTTGTATACAAATAATATATCATCGATATATATTGCATAGAATAGGCAGTCGCTACCAATGAGAGGATAGATAATGGTCTCCTCAAATTTTCCCATGAATATTGTAGCATATGATGGAGCTGCAATGGTGCCAATGGCAGAGGCTCTTACTTGTAGTTAGTGTGCTCAATTGAAGTTGAAAATATTCAATGTAAAAATATACTCAAAGAGATTTATGATAACTTCTGTGGGAGGTTCTTGTTTTCTTCTTTTGTTAAGTGCTTCCTGAAGGGCGGTTAGCATTTCGTTGTGTTTAATGTTTGGATAGAATGATGTTACGACCATAATCACTAGAATAGCGTTCTCTAGAAATGTTTGTCTTCGATTAATTTTGTTCAGTAGATCGTTTGTGTCTCTGATGTAAGACTTTTCTTCCTTAGCTAGGGGTTGTATGTAATTGTGTACGTATTTTGAAATTTTGTTCTTGTGGCCAGTTTTGTTGCTTTTGTGTATTTTAGGAAGGACATATTATATATATATATATATATATATATATATATATATATGTGTGTGTGTGTGTGTGTGTGTGTGTGTGTGTGTGTGTGTTCATTTTTCTGACTGGAAGGAGTAATATAGGGACGATATACATACAGAGAGAGCTCAATGTAGTTTCAGAGCATTATAATGGAAATTATTATTATTATTTGTACTAGTGACCACTTTCATGATAATCAGTCCAAATTATAATCCCATTTATTATTATTAAAAGTATTTAACCCAGGAAGGCTGCAAAAGCAATGACTATGCCTTCTTTGCCTTCTCACCCTTATCACACACAACCATTTATATATATAAATATCCATATATATATACCAAAGAACAAATGCTTAAGTATTACCATAATATCATATTAAGATAGATTTAATTAAATTAATTTTAATCCACCTAATTTATCATGCATAAAAACAACAAACTTTATCGGCGAAAATAGCATAAAAAACAATAAAAAAACCATAAACGTGTTTATTAAATTCTTGGTTTAAGAAACCGACTACTACTAAACAAAAACTTTCAGACCTATATTTACACTCTGGGTAAAAGAAGTGGAAACAAAAGAAAAGAAACAGATTTGTCAGGATATGTTTGTGTTATCTGGGAGTACGTAAACAAAACGGCTGCTCGACTGGCCAACGAAAAATTCAATTGAAAAACGTTAATTTTGATAATTGACAAAACACAGGTGTAACTTCTGGGACTTTTCTTTAGATATGAAAAATTAAAATATACAAGCCGTGTATATGACCGAATTTTTTCGATAAATAACTTTGACCAAAAATAAAATTATGTTATCAGAAATATGTACCGAAGGAAAATGAATGGGGACCCTAAACGTTTTTTCTTCTTCCTTGGAGGCGACAGACTGACTGAAATTTTAGAAATATTTCTTTTTTGAGGCCGTGTTAAGAAGACCACCCATTTTGATAATTAGTGATAAAATACCTGTAAAAATAACGTGTAGAACAAGAGTTGTCATATTGTCCGTTTGCGGCTAGATGAATGATAACGGCGATTAATTCCTCGTGGAAGAAAGAAGATATTTTTTAGGTAAGCAAGATATTTTTTTCCCGAAACAAAGCCCGCGGATTCGTTCGCCCGACTAAAACATCATTGGTCAAGTGGTGATCACGTGACGCACGAAGGAGGAGGAAAGATACCCGATTAAAACCTCATTGGCCGAGTGGTGATCACGTGACGCACGAAGAAGGCTCATCAAACGCCTCATCCAGAGTATAAGTATGAGAAGCTGCATCGAGGAAGGGGGAGGGCGGTTCACGCCCTCTGATATATGGTGAGATTTTGGGGGAATTTGGAAGGTTCCCAAAATGGAAAAAATCTGGAAAATCTTCAACCAAAAATAAAAGAGGTGGATATGTATTTTCGAATTATCGAGGAACCCCCCGACGCCGACAGAACCACCCCGGTTTTGGTCTGAACAATAAAGCGAGGCCCCAACAGGCCGAAATCAGAGACTTCGGGCCTGAGTTTCAGAGTTGAGTTCCCAGAGTCAGTCTCAGTTTGAAACCGTCTCGCAGGTAGCTGACCAAGATTCACGCAAAAAATTCGGACTCCTCTTCAACCCAAGAACAATTATTTTGAAGAGCGACTCAGAACAAGACCACAGAAATAAGTTTGTTTTTTTTCGACTTTCGCCCAAAGACACACCGAAACGCCAATTTCTAATAGAGCAAACAACTTGAAGCGTTAAAACTTGCCTGTGGAAAACGTGTGTATAATCCACAGAACGGGTAAAGATAGATGCAGTATATGTATATAATATATATACATAAAGTTTGTTATATATTTTTCTTTCATAGTTTGAATATTTTGAGTTTTCATTTTATTTTCTTTTATGCATATTTGTATAGTATCACCCCGTTGAACTCAGTTTGCATTGTAAATATAACCACTGTTTGATCTCGTCTGCCTAAGATCAATTCGCAACTGGGTAGGCGGACTGGAGATCAATGCAGTTACCTTGGTAACCAGGCGTTGGAAGCGAGTTGGAACGACGAGGCTGATATAAATCTAACCATTTATATTGAATATAAAAGGTTAGAACGTCATATTTGGGTGCCGCGAATAAATACCATTATATATGTTGGTCGTCATAGGATATACAACACGACTGACGCGACAGGCGGACGTCACATTTATATAGCGACACCCGAACGGATATAGCGATATAGCGAACATATAGGTATGTATATATATAGGACTTCATATATTATATATGTTTGGGGACGTCGCAACTGATGCCGTGGTAGATCAGGATAGAACGTCACAGTTGGCGCTGCGACCGGGGGACGACGTCACAAAAGAATATCTGGAAAAATAAAAGCAAAACGCATACCACACTATAAACATCTTGGAAAATAAGGAAAAAATCATAACCCTACAACAACCAATCTAAAACTTGCAAACTTTACTTGGAGGAAGAAATAGTTATTTTACATTCCCAGACGAAAATAAAGTATTAAACAGACGATCATCTCAAAATGTAGATATGAAAATAAATTTTTATTACATCTCTTAAATATCGAAAACTGAAAAAAAAAGTAAAATAAAATAATATAAATAAATAAAATGACAATAAAATTAATAAAATAAATTAGGCCATCAAATGACCAAATCACACACGTCATAACAGAAGAAATAGAATAAATAAATAAAAAACAAAAAAAAAACAAAATCAATGAACACAAATAAAGAAAGTAAATAATAAACAAATTAACAAAACATTATGAACAAACTAAGACTTTGACTATAAAAATCCAACCAAAAATCGGACGAAAAACATAGCTATAACTGTTATATTACGATATATATTTAAAAAATGCTACGTTACTTAAAAACTGAAAAAAGTAAATAAAATATAGTGTATAATAAATGAATAATAATAAAGATAACTTAATTAATCCAAATAAATAAACAAACTAACAAACCTATCCCAATAAATTAGCCGTTAGAAAAAAACAAGTAAAGATAATCAATCCAAATAAATAAATGAAATAATAATATTTAGAATAAACTACAGTAATCAACCCCAAAACTGAATAAATACCTTTAATTATCTTCCCAAACCAAAAAAACACTATTCAATAAGCGATATAAACAAATGTTTACTACGTTAATAAAACACCGATTAAAATAAACATAAATAAATAAGATAAGAAATAAAAAAATTAAAATTAAAATTAAACATAAAATAAATAAAAACAAGCGAAAGAATTTAACCCAAATAAATAAATAAATAAACGACTTCCAGCAAAATAAACGACAAAATAGACTACCCAAAATGCATCACTGAACCGTATATATATATAAACAGCCGAAAAAAAACTATTGCGTCAAGTAAGTGTTGACTTCAAGGTTCACTTTTACATTTACGTGTTGCTTTATCTCTGATATAGAACACTTTATCCTATAAATATAGCACACCTTAAATATATATATATATATATATATATATATATATATATATATATATATATATATATATATATATATGTATGTATGTGTGTATATGTGTGTGTGTGTATCTTTCTGTGTCTCTCTTTCTGTGTGTGGGCGGTCGTTAAGAATCTTATAATATAACTTAATGTTATAGAATAAGAACCGTATAGTTATAAGGAGATGTTAAATATCAATTCTTCCTGCCTAAACTGATGATATCTGCTTCTAACAAAATCAGTAAAACATTTTTTAATAGTTTAAAAAAAATTAAATTTTTTTCCAAAAACAATTATATATATATATATATATATATATATATATATATATATATATATATATATATATATAACATGTCATAAATGAATAATCAGTTTTGATAAAACATATAAACTAAAAAAACAAATTCCAGATACAAATAAAGGTGTAAAATATGTAATTCTCGGGAAAATGGTGATAGTTCTGCTACGCAGTAGAATTTTTAAAAATTATCTGTGACTGAAGAAAATTTAAGATATAATACATAATTTTGAAATGGAAAACATATAATTCCATCAGGAACCGTCGGAATGTATAGAAATATGAAATTTGATGTTAAAAGCAGGGTTTTTTCTGAATAAAATTTATGAGTCTTTGCCAAATATTAGAAATATCCGATTCAATGGAAATATATATATATATATATATATATATATATATATATATATATATATATATATGTTATGTTCTATGCAAATTGCAATATTATCTTACATTGAGCAAATTAAATGCAAATGTAAGTGTTAATAAACAGATGATAAATATCTCTGTTCAAAAGGAAACATAATTCTATGAGATTTTATGGCAATATGGAAAATATTTTATTCAAAAGGAGACTCAAAAGATTTTTATTGAATCATCTATTATTTTACAAATATCTTCTCTATTTAATGTGAATGTATAATAACATTATTGTAAACTTTACATTAGTCGTATTATATCCTCAAAACGAAATTCGTCGAACAAAATTTTTTCACATTATCATTCATATATATATATATATATATATATATATATATATATATATATATATATATATATATATATATATTCCTGCCGTGGAAGCCTGAAGAGCGGGAGCGAAACGGGTTGCTTCCCCCCCCTTGTTGTTGAGTATTTTTTATTATTTAATATTGTTTTTAATATGTCTTGTAATTTTATACATTTATTTCGATCATTAAATTTTTGTACCTACAAAAATATCTTTAAATATATATATGCATCTATCTATCTATCTATCTATCTATCTATCTATATATATATATATATATATATATATATATATATATATATATATATACATGCATATATATATATATATACATATATATATATATATATATATATATAATATATACATATATATATATATATATATATATATATATATATATATATATATATATATATAATGTCACACCGATTACATTGCAGATAATTTGTTTTAGGCAATTCACGCAAAGCAAGGAGGTAATGACACTAGTATTGCAAAGTGTTAAAGAGAATGTATTAAATGAAAAGACTGGGTATCGGGTGGTGAAGAGGAAAGGATAAAAAGAAGAACGTAGCAGGATTAAAAGGAATTCGGGGATGAAGGCAACAGAAGATGTCGATTGACATTACATTTACTCACATTTTTGAAGGTTATAATTATTTGGGAAGCAAGAAATAGGTTCCAGCCGGAAGCGCGAGAGTAGAAACTCCTAGAGCAGAAGCGGCGGTTACGTTTAACTGTTTCTAAAGTAAAAAAGGTGCGCCCAAGATACCAACCGTGTAGCACGCTTAAATTCATGCAGTTGAGGCACCAATGCAAATAGCTCCTCAGGGCAGTTGTCATGAAAATCTTGATAGAAAAGACCGAGGGACGCCACATTAGGACGGTGAGAAAGTGACTTAAGTCGAAATCTCAAGTCAGGATTGATCACACTGCATATCCGTCTTTTTTGGATATTTGGGGCCTATCGAGATGAACAACGGGGCATCAGATCATATATGGCGACGATATGTCATGCCTAGACGTTGTCAAGAAACTCTAGATTCATAGCATCTGCACTCGAAAAGGTTCGCAACAATGGTAGACTTAAAATGTGCAAAATAGAATCTAGCTACCAAACATGTCTAGCACAAAGCAATGAAATAAATTTCTACCTGCGAACCTAGGAATTGATTAAATGTAATTATTCCATTTTATTTTCGTAGCAAGCGTTAAAACAAGAATGCGCAGATACTTACATTTTTGGAGGTTAGCATCAGCCATGTCATGGGTAGAGAAATAAGTTATACACGCAAAGAGACAATGAGTTTATTTCTGAATAATCAAATATATTTGTTTCTGGATGCATGTACATAATTTGAACCAATGATTTACTTATATGCAATTTTCTTTGAAAAACCGGCTCTCGTACGATCAGAAGAGTTAAGAAGCACGAGCATGGTCAGTACTTGGATGGGTGACTGTGTGGCAATACCACGTGCTGTAAGCTTGGTGTATTAAATAAAAAGATCTGAATTTGAAATCCGCGAGCCGAATTTCAATTACAGACGTGTTCGTTATAATCATGTATGAGCAAATAACCACAGGAAAAGATATGGAGCAATTAGTTTCATCATTACCTCTAAAATAATTTTAAAATCTAAAATAAATTTTGGCTTTAAATAATTTGCTAAGGGTGTGATACTCCGTAAACAAATAAATCTCTCAATCAACACAAATAAGCCATCAAATTTCGAAGGCGGGAATACTTTTGTTTGAAACAAAATGACTTTTTGCTATAGTGCTTTTTCCGATTTGCTTTTATAAATTTACGCTAGGTTTTCTGATCGAAAATTTTCATTCACTTAATTTATTTATATCATATTTTTTATCGTTTTGTTATTTTTGTTATGTTATTATAGATTTTTTGAATTATTAGCTTCTCAGTACAATTTTCGTTTATAAAAATATTGATATTATTTTTGTGATTGTTACAACAGTCTTTCCTCGAATAAATCTTGATTTTACTTTATTTTTCCATCGTGTATATTCATTTTCCTAAGTCAATAATTATTCGACACAGACACAACGCATTCTATGATATATATATATATATATATATATATATATATATATACCAATAGATAATAGATAGATACAAATCTGAATATAAACTAAATGTATACGTGAGCGATAGAGTGCACACACAAATAATATTAAATATTTAATTTTAATAATGGTGCAATCAAAACAGTGCTCAATGTATATAAACATAGCTATAAATATATATTAATAAATACACATATACTTGTTTGTAGTGCAACTTAACCTTTCATGGCTTTCTAATCCGTAAGGCACACATGGCATTTTAGCCGCTTATTACAGTTGTTTATTTTTTTAAATACCGCGTCTCATGGGAGGAACGCTAAATTATATTCAGATTCTAAGCTCAAAGTTAATATAAACCCAATATATCACTGGGGTGTGAATTCAAAATGTTGAGTGTATGTAGGCAGTTATTGGGAAAAACAAGTTCGAAATTGATGTAAGCTTAAATGTACATGTTATTCCGTAGTAAAATGAATGATTAAGTTTATATGGTACATATTAATCTGTTGGAAAATGGCAAGATTTAAGTTCATATTTATTGCTTGCGCCTTACGTCTTTTAATATCTTTTTCGCAATAGTCTTTCTTTCACTCTCACAAATATGATGTTAATAAATAACCACAATACTAGTTTTTATAGTCCCGGCGCCTGGCTAGACTATATTAATTTGGGTCAACGTGCATGAATAGAAATTTCATTCTAGGTAAATAGGTTCTCATTAACACACTTCCTTTGTTTAAGAGATTTAGATTGTTCATACATTTAGCATCATTAATTTTTCAGAAATCATAAATTACATCTGTCACTTTATCTGCTGTATATATATATGTATATATATAAATATATATATATATATATAAATATATATATGGCGCGCTACTAATACAATTAGTCATTTGAAAATTTCGTACAGACGCAATGTACGTCAACTAATATGAATCTTACTGTTATAAACTAAGTTATCCTGAACATATGCGAACATTTAGGCAAGAATCTATCTATCTATCTATCTATCTATCTATCTATCTATCTATCTATCTATCTAGAACACCCAGAAGCGACAGTTTATTTCATGCTAAACCTAATTGTCAGAACTATATGTTGTGCATGCGTTGGTGTGTATGTATATAATTATTTTTTTCTTTCAATTCTCGCTCTCTATCTATCGATCTATTTTTTCTTCGTTTTCTACCTCTCTTTATCTATCTATCTATCTATCTATCTATCTATCTATCTATCCCTTGCTTTCTATCTATCTATATAACTATTAATTCTTAATTCGATTTCCTTTGTTTATATGTTCTATTGCAAGTTTAATAATGTACTTTTGTTTCATTATAATTTTAACAGTTTACTATCTGCTATTTATTTAATATCATAATTGATTCTTATTCCGAATGCGGGTGAAGCGAATATATATCAAGTAAATTTCCTAATTATCCTCAAAGATCTGAAGAACATATTCATGTTTTCCGCTTGCGATTCAAGAAGCATTCATTTTAAAAGGAGATGGATATTTTTCAACATAACAATGAAAATTAGTTAATTGCGAAAGCGAATTTATATCTCATAGTTTATTAATTTCTTCTCCGTATTACTGGGAAATCTCATTAGCACTAAATTCTAGATGCCTAAGTAAAAACGCAATTTTTTATATAAAAAAATATTAAGAGTTTTCAGAAAAAATATTTTCTTTACTTTATGAAGCTCGCCTGTCTTGAAAAAGGCGTTAGATTTTCATTTCTTTTTACATTATAATGTTCTTAGACGAGTTACATCTCCTAATTATTATACTTTATCAGGATGTACAAAATATGTTATTTTTATGTTAGTATTTTTTTCTTTTTTATCATCTTTCCCATACTTTGTGTTCCTACACCATTATATCTAATTACCAAAGTCTGAGCGTTTAATACGTCACCATAATTGGAGTAAATGATTTCTGGCAATCAACTTTTGTAGTTCCGTTTGATGTTGGACTATTCACAAAGACTGCTGATTTGGAGATAAAAGAAAATATTGGTATGGAAAAAAAGTTCCCATTTCTCTTTAAACTGAAATACTTACTATTGATACTTGTCACTTTGATTCAATTTCTAACATAACTTCTTGAATGTGCCGTAACCCTTCAGGACGTGGACGAAATGACTTTCCACTTTCTGTCCTTTTTAGTTCTTAGTGATATTTTTTTTTTACTATCCCTTCTAATCCTTGTTTTGCCAAACGTTATAAGAAACTTGTTAGTTACGATGTATTAAATCCTCTTTTCTCATTAGGAGTGCTGTGACGGCACTTGGTCCAGGGTCGAATCCTTTGGTCACGGCGCCAACGGTGACGTCGCTCCTCCGGGTCGCTCCTTGCTGCTCCAAGTGTGACGTTCCAACCCCTTGGTTAGATGATTACCAGCCTCACCTTTCCCAACTCGCTTCAAACACCTGGTTACCAGGGTAACTGTACTGATCTCCGGTCTGCCTACCCACGTTGTGATTAGATCTTAGACAGACGGGATCAAACGGGGATTGGGGCCCTATGCAAGCTGAGTTCGACGGGGTGGCAAAAACACAATTAAAAGAAAAAAAACTCACGAGACCAAAAAATTACTGATAAAAAAGGGTAACAACCTTTTATATCTAATGTTCGTTACATAAAAATTATTCTTACTTCCCGACCCGCTTTGTGGACTGTGGCACCAAGCTTCTATCATACAACTTAAAGACTTCGAGTTGCCTACTCTCTAGAATTTGTGTGTCGGGTGTGGTTTAGTTTTTGACACTGGGCGCTAATCTCTACCAGTCGTTCACGGCTGATTCTTCTCTTCGGCTTGAGTTGGACGTATTTCTTCACTTCGATTTGGTTTTGAGACGAATTTCTGTTCTTGGACTTGGTTTGATTTCAACTTCTTCTATGCATAACTGCAAGTAACTTCTTCTTCTTCCGTCCTGCAACTCTTCTCTCTCTGCCGTCTGAGGTGATCTGAGCTCTCTGTCGTCCGGGGCTGAACTGAGCTCTCTGTTTGGCCTGCAACTTTACTGCCTGTCTGGCCTGCAACACTTCTCTCTGCCGTCTGAGGTGATCTGAGCTCTCTGTCGTCCGGGGCTGAACTGAGCTCTCTGTTTGGCCTGCAACTTTACTGCCTGTCTGGCCTGCAACTCTTCTCTCTGCCGTCTGAGGTGGACCCTTCTCGCTGCCGTCCGGGGCTGAACTCATCTGCTTGTTTGGCCTGCAGCACTTCTTCTTGTCTGGCCTGCAATTCTTCGGCCTGTCTGGCCTGCAGCTCTTCTTCTTATCTTCGACTTGGCTGTAACTTCTCTGCGGCTTTCGAGCAATCTTCTTCTTCTTCGACTTGGGCTGGAAGGATTTCTTGTCTTAGGATTCTCTTGCCCGCAAAGGGGCGAATGAACCGGGCCGATGCCCGCGTTCAAGCTCCCTCGCTGCCCGCGGTCCAGTTGCAACTGATTTCTGTCGACTGGGGTCCTGCTTTTATTGACGCCGCAACAAACTGGGGTGGGTCTGTCGGCGTCAGGGTTTTCTCGATAATTCCAAAAGTCGCATTATTTCTGATTTCCCATTATCGCTCTTATTTTCACCCCTACTTCCTCACAGTGCCTCTGGTGGGGAGGCGCATACCATCTCTCCCGGTCCCTCGTATGTCAGGTGACCGTTTTCGACCAATGGGTCTTGATCGAGCGTCCTTTCTCCTCTTTCTCGCATATCACGTGACTGCTTTCGGCCAATGAGATTCTGGTTGGGCGTCTCCCGTACTTCGTGACGTCTCCAATCGGGCGTGGCTTATCCCGTCGTTGTTCTGGGAAAGAACACCTTGCTAAAAAAACAAAATCTAATTTGGCCTTTTTCGCACGCACGAAAAATGACAATCTCGGCCTTTCTCACCTTCCTGGTCTCTGTCAAAACAGCCCGCCGCTAATTAGATGTGACTTCAGGAAGAATTTTCTCCGTCTTACAGTCGCTCTTTGTGAGCCAAGAACAATCGTTTTTCACCTCTTTGTTTTTGCTCAGTCCTGATAGTCAAAAATCTTAATTATCTGAATTGAAAATGTCTTCACTTCATCATCGTGGGGGTTCCAAGTTTTAACAGGTCAGAATCTGTATACAATTCCAGCGGTCACCTTCTCATCCCAAAAGACACCTTTCTCCGATTAATATTTCGTTTTCCATTGTTCTAAAAATCCCATTTCTCTAAATTGATAATGAGTCTTCTGCACAAAAGTAGGCCAGATGCTTTGACCGATATTTTTATCAATCGTACATATGTTCATACACTTTTACCAAGCCTGTTTTCTTTCTTTCTTTTAATTACCTTTAATTCTATTCTCCCAAATAACAATCTCCATTGTCACTTGAAATTCGGTCGGGCGCGTTGGCCTCTTGACACCTGTTTTCGCTAATGATCGGCCTTTTGCATTACTCATTTTCTTTTTCTTTTTTTCTTCTTTTTTTTCTTCCCTTAGGATCGCCTAAGTACAATTAGAGAATTATTCTCGAAACTCAATTATTCTTCGTCTAAAAAACTAACAACTGGTTAATAAACCGAATAAAAAAAATTAAATCATATTTCTATGAATATTTCTTTTCTTTAGTTTTTTCTAATAATGCAGGGTGCCACGTGCTGCTTACTATTTTTTTTTTTAAATCCATCTTTTTTGCCAGGATTTTCGTTTCCTTAATTTTATCTAGGCATGCGTATACCATAACTGTCATCGTCGCCCAAGCTAGGAAAGCTGATTTTAGTTAAACTTCTCAATAATTCTGCTATGCTCATGAAATTATCTGAAACTTATAGACGCTTCTGGTAGCTATAGGTTAAACAATTAGGATACACTGGCCAGTTTAGCCGGGGGTGAGAGCCACTCTAAATGTTGGTTGATTCTGAATTGCAAATTGTATGGACACAAGCGGAAATCTGCTTAACTGTCTTTCTCAAAAGCCGTGAAAAATCACAGATATTAAAATAATTGACGCTGTGTAGATCCCTTAATACCTACTTCCTTATCCTATATGGCATTAATAAAATTCTTACCGTTTTTGCACGATTTTTCTGATACTCTGTCATTTGTTTTTTTAGCGATATCCCAAATTTTCAAAAGTACTCCATTCCTCATGTCCACCACTTCACACATTCGCGCCTAGATCTGCCGTGAAACATACGGATGATTTGTTGTAAGTTGTAAGGACGGCGTTTCACACACATACTTTTCAACCATGATCTGTTACATTGAGGAATAAAGTTCCAACTCGATAGCTCCCTATTTTGATCTTAGCCCCTTCGAATCTAAGGTCAATGTTATCTTTCTTACATGTTTCGATAATATGCACAAGACTAATTGGATAGAGGAGTATAACGCATAAACTACGGAGTGATCTTGTGTAAATGCAGAACAAAACAAGGTCTTGTTGAAATAGCAAAAAGGCAATCATTAGATAAAAATATCTTGAAACACTAAAGAGTAAATTTATTCAATAAAATAGTCATTGTTTTCAACCACGGCCTCAGAACGACTTCGGAATTCTCTGCAATGCTCCAGGACGGTCTCGTTGTATAAGTTGGTGAACGATGCCATAATCCTTGCCTTCAGTTCATATTTGGTGTTACGAGGAATTTTGTAATTCAACTACACCCTACAGGTATTAATCAAGGAAGTTGGAATCTGGGGAGTTAGATGTCCAGATACAAAGAAAGGGTGATGTGGTTTCAGAAATTGTCTGTTTGATAGCCATGGCATTTTTTTCTATTTGTATGGCAACATGCAGAATCATGTCTCCAGACATATGGTTTTCCAACAGCCACCCGCATTAGCTCATCAAGGCGGGCGATATAGGCCGCCGTGTCGAATTTGAGGCCCACACCAACAAGTTAGAGTGTACTTTTATTATCAGAAACATGCTTTTTTCCGAGATGCCATAACTTCATAATCCCAATTAAATTCATCCAACTTTTTCTGAGACTTCTGCAGTCTAAAATGTTTGTATTGGAGCTTCCGATGTGAGTGACAAGCATGCCTTTTTTTAATTTCTGGCAGACTGAATTGCGACATGGTGCACCTTTTTCTCACAGACAGTTCACTTATGACATTGTTATTCTGTGCATGCGCAAAATTAAATGGCAAATATTTACCCATCGCATCTCTGTGTGTGTGTATGTGTGTTAAATTTCTCGGAGGAGAAAATTGAAAAAAAATTTAGACAGACGGAAAATAGTACTTAGACCTTGCCTATGCGTTCGTCATTTGAATTTATCAAGAGATAACCTTTTTCTCTCTCTCTTTATATATATATATATATATATATATATATATATATGAATATAAAAGTGAATTTGAAGTCATATATATATATATATATATATAATTCGCAAACATGCCTCCCAAATCGAGCTCCAATGGTGCTAACAAATCTCTAAAGGCTAAGCCAGTCCGTGTTGATGGCAAGAAAATGAAACATAAGAAGTTGGAGTAATGCTACTCGATCTACATCTAGAAAGTCATGAAACAGCTTCATACCGATACCGACATTTCTAGTAAAGCCATGTCAATCATGAACAGCTTTGTCAATGATCTGTTCAAAAGAATAAGTGCTGAAGCTGGTCGTCTGGCGCATTGCAATAAACTTTCCTGATATATTCTTTGTATTCACGGGCAGTGATGACAAAACTATCAAATTCCTCATGAGCCTAAACACAGTGCAGGTCTCAATTATGTTTGACAATGAAAAATCCACAAGATCAGTAACATTATTAGACACATGCATTTACATAGATGAAAACAGGAAACTAAAAACGACACTGTCACTAAAATCACCGACACCCACAATTATCAACACGTTGAGTCTAGAGCAGATATAATTATTTATTTAAAAATTATAATATAAATATGTTATAAAATCACTACAAAAATAGCCATTTTGCTTCAACACATCCGGTGTCTTATTAACTGCTAATGTTGAATCACTTGATTAGACAAATTAAATTGCACACACACACACACACACACACACACACACACACATATATATATATATATATATATATATATATATATATATATAAATAAATAAATATAATTTAAGACATATTTAGGTTTAACATTCTTTTTATAGATCCAAATATTTAAGTAATATAATAAACAGAGAATTTACTTAATCATTTGCATATATAAAAAATAATAATCATAAAAACATCTGAAAATAATTTTCGGACATTGTCCATTTCATAATATATATATATATATATATATATATATATATATATATATATATATAAAGTGAACAATGAAGTCAACACTTAGAACTGACAGGTGGCCTGACGATTGCATCCAGTATGAAAACAGCCTGTTGCCTCTGAGTTTTGACTTTAATGTTCACTTTTTATATATATATGTATATATATATATATATATATATATATATATATATATATATATATATATATATATATATATATATATATATATATATATAGAGAGAGAGAGAGAGAGAGAGAGAGAGAGAGGAAATAGAGTGAGAGATTTTAGAGTCTATATGCTTGTGGATGTGTAGTATCTATGAATATTCGTATGCATGTGTGTTCAGAAGTAATCTTCTATTCTATAAGGCGATAATTAAGGAGTTTGATATGAAAAGAAATTAACATCCATGTAAACGTATCAAGAAATAAGAGAATGTAAGCATTTTTCTCATATCTACAGTGTAAATACCCAAGTACCAATGGTTGAATTTTACTACAAAACATAGTGTAAGAGATCCTATATGTATAAAAGTCTATGCCAGTCTCAGGTGTAAAATCGCATTCATCACGTGCAAACCCTTGTTAGACTTCCAATGAAGGCATTTTCTTCTTTCCTATCAAATCAGTTCAGTCATTTTAGACGTTAGCGTATAATCATAGATTTTGTTTATTCCAAGTCTTTAAGCCCAATTATTTTTCCCATCTTTTTGATTATTTTCTACGAAGATTTCTTGTCCAGAATCAAATAATTTGATGAAAAAACAGACAAACATATGATTAATTATTATAGATCTCTTGATGGTCGATAAATACAAAACATAACCAATATATGTCGACTTCGAATAAATTGTGAAAGAATAAAACTGGATCAGTTAAACGTTTCAGACAATATACGTTGAACGATATAAGCGAGTAAAATGATGAACTGTCATATTTTAATTAGAAGTCGTATGGCTTTAAAAAATAGCAAATTGTTACTTGTTATTGGTTGTCTTGAGACAGAAATTATTTTTCAATATATGTCCGTGTATTATTGATATCGAAAGATATAACTGAATTCTGGATGAATTTTGTCCTTTCAGGTTTAAAAGTGTCATGTCAGAATTTAGTAACAACGGATGTAAAAGAGTATTATTTTTGGACAAATGTACATTTATAAACAGAGTAGAGGATTCTACTTAAGCAAATGTATGGATATCAGCTAATTAGTAACAAAGTAAATACTATTTTTTTCAGATACAAATACATTGATAGTTACAAATTTCGGTTTATTTTCTTTATTTTTGACAGTGATATTCACTCTGAACAATTTCAAAGAGTTACTCGAGGTAAAAGGTTACAGAACAAGAGGCAAATTTTATGAGATATTTTGGGTAGATATCGTTTGAACATAGACTTCAATATTAAGAACTTGAAATTAGCCATTGAGTGGCGAAACGAAGAGACGTTTGAAAATTTCGAAAGATTTTACAAATCTATCGAGATTGAAAACCGAAGACTGTGCAGCTCCTGTCCATATCTCTCAATGGTAATCCATTTTCGTCCTTACGTAGCTGTTGTAAAACAGATGATAGCAAAAGTCATGTATTTATTGAAGTGATGCAGGGAGTGTATATTTCCTGCATATTTATCGATGGGTCGTGTAAGTAAAATTATTTTGAGTAAGAAACAGGAAGTATTAAAACTTCGTTAGATACAAAGAAAAGAGTGCTTAAATGATATGCAATATCAGTCCTCTTATATGACAGTGAATGCTGGACAATCTCATCATGAATTAAGAAAAACAGGAAGCAGGAGAAATTTGGTTCTATAGAAGAATACTAAGAAAATCAAGGACCAAACCATTATAATTAACATTATAGAGATACAGTGGAAATTTTCTAGAGCAGAGAAAGAGGAAATAGTGAGTGTAAAATTTAATGCCCACAGAATATTTTGAAAGCAAGAGAATCAGAAGAAATCTCCACATAACCTACCTAATGAGCCTTTGTCACTGTTTGGCAGACAGGGTTTATGAGGGTGAACAGGAAAAACCATAAAACGCTGGAATAGCAGACATCATAGTGAATCTTTATTATATAATTAGACATGGTTTTTTAAGGATAGATTCTTTTTGAATTACCAGGTTTAAATTTATACCATTAATTATATTCTTAGTATTCGATATCATTATCACAAGTTCGTCATTTTTTCTCTCCATCCTTCTTCAGGTGTCGAACCCAGTAACCTTCAAGGACATTCAAAATTAATTCTTTATTTTATATACGGTTTTAGATTGTTCTACTGTCCATACCTATGGTTATCTCGTAATGTTCGTTTATAGTATTGATGAGTTATTGCTCCCCTCGTTTTAACTGAGTATTAGTATGTAAAAATTGGTTTCTTCTTCTTCTTCTTCTTCTTCTTCTTCTTCTTCTTCTTCTTCTTTTTCTTCTTCTTCTTCTTCTTCTTCTTCTTTTTCTCGTCCCCTTTTTCTTCTTCTGTTTCTTCTTCTTCTTCTTCTGTTTCTTCTTCTGTTTCTTCTTCTTCTTCTTCTGTTTCTTCTTCTTCTTTTTCTTCTTCTTCTTCTTCTTCTTCTTCTTCTTCTTCTTCTGTGCCCTTTCAGGAAGTAGGAGATCATAACTGTTATTATAGATATCCTTTTTAATATTTCCGTAAGTCTTAGTCAAATTATAGTAACTGTAAAATTCTTGCGCCATAATAGAAACTGGCGTAAGACAATGTTATATCTAACAACAAACGCTACATATCCTTTTCAATGAAGCAATCCTTAGAAATATAGAAGTCTCACCAGAATTCATTATTGGCGGCCACTATCTTAAGAAAATTAGATATGCAGGTGCCGACAGCAGGCACAGAATTTAAACTACAGCGACTCCAACAGAAGTTAGTTACAAAAAACAGAAAAAAAAAACTAAGCATAAATTGTAAAAAAAAAAAAAGAAAAATGAATAGGTGTCTGATAAAGTCCAACATAGCAGTTACAAATTGGAGATGCCAAAATCAAGCCAGTAGAAAAATTAAATATTTAGGAAGTGTTTTAACAGAAGACTGAAAATGAAACCCCGATACGCAAAAGGGCACTGGGATAGAGAATGGTGCCTTCGAAAATCTAAGCAAAATATTAACAGAAAAAAACCCTTTAGATGAAAAATACTGGATTTTTATATACTACCTATATGTTTTTCCTTATTGGACAATCTTACAGATGCTGATTAGGTTTGTGAAATTTAAATATAGTTCTACAGAAGGATGCAGATGATACTATAGACCGTAATATCTGTGGAAAAATAAAGTCCTATGGAAAATGGAAGCAAAAATGTACTTATGCATAACCCTAGAACGAGACAGTTGATATTTCTCGGGTGCCTAATACGAAGAGATAGCTTAGAGAATCGGGCACACTCAGGGCATATTGATTGGAAGATTGACAGAGGAAAACAGCACATAAGCTTTATAACGATGGTGTGTAAATTGTTTGCAGAACAAGGATTAATTTAGATAGAAAAGAACAATATTTACTAATAAATACAGTGGACAAGAAATTGTAGAGATATAGGATCCCCAAATTCATGAGGAGACCTAGCAAATAGGATAACAAGAAAATGAAAATGTAGATGTCATCCATAGAATATTTAAAATATTCTGTGCCGTTTTGGAAATGTCGAACGTAATCTATTGTTTGATTTATCATCTATATTTTTTTCTAATCGATGTCTGTATCGTTTTATATCATTCGATTTGTCCATACTTGCTGATAATTTTCATCTGCTTCCCTGCAGAGCTCATGCATAATATTGCAAATGAAATTGTTTCCTATATTGGAAATCCGGAGTTAAACCTCTGGGTGATTTAATACAGATATATACATCAGGTCTACGCAGAGACAGTGCAAAATTATAAATAAGTAGTCACGCCTTCGACTTCTGACATTTTCCACGCAAGAAAGCAGAACTGAATATTAATGCGACAAGAAATATGCAAAACTTTTTATTCGGTGAAATCATTTGATTCAATTAGCATTACACGTAATTATTAACTGATGTTAGCTGAAAATTTTCCCTCAATAATTTTCGATCGATGTGATAAATATGTACAAATAAATTGATCTTTTTGTCAAGAAGCGATATTATATCGAAAATAAATCTTTCTCTTGCACAGTAAATTCAATTTAGACAGTAATCTGTTTTATATAACATTGACGCAAGATTAGATCAATCATTATATAGATGGATACGGTTTAAAATCGCTGAATTTTGATCTAAAATTCACGTTATATAGTTTCAAAACGATGTGAATAATATTCATGAGTGAATTAATGACGATGTATCTGTATGGAGATTATCCTGAAAATAAATATTGTTTCTTAAAAGTAAATTTGCCATTATTAGGATGATAATATTTTAGGGCTATAGAAGGCGATCACTATCGTCAAGATGAAGTCACTTCGATCAAGTGATGGTCGTGTTGCGGGCCACTGTTCGCGTTGATTGATAAACACATATGTTTCTGGAAAATGGAGACTACTAACCGGACAGGCTAGGAGTATGAGTCCGCCTGAAATAATGTAAAGAAACAAATCCGATATCTATGTACAAACAAATGACAATGTATTAACAACAAAAGTGTTACAAGCATCAAAGACAATTATGTGTGTAATAAACGAATGTTAAAACTTTGTGGTTGAAAGTATATGAATTGAGTGAATGTGCGTACGTCGGTCTATGTTACTGAGTTTCGAAAATGCGAAACGCGATCTAGCGCGAAGAGTTATATGTTGTCGTATGAGCGAAAAGTAAGAAGATACTGATAAAAAAATTACCACAGCGTATTTATAGCGTCGAAGAGCGTCTTCTACGCGCAGTTTCGAATATTGTGAGAAAATAACCTGATAGTACATTAGCAAGAAATTTTAACATTTTTTTAAAGCAAGGGAGCTAATTCTCTATTAGTTATATTGTTTCAAGTGACAGCTGCTTCCTGATGTCACTGTATAGTGACGAAAGTGTCAGTTTTCCAATCAACTTTCAGGAGTCTGACTGGACGGGCTAAATCTGACTCCCAGTGCAGCTTGCAAAGACATGGCGCCCATTACCTATAAATATAACTTCACCAGGTATAGAAATTATATCGTGCTTGTAGTCCTCATGCAGGGAAAAAAAACAGGACTTGACGTTTTAGGTTTACAGAATATGTCCTCCATAGCGATCTTGGAGAGAAAATCTGCCCACTCAAATATGAAAACCAAAATATGTCACCTCCCAAAACTCAGGAGAATATTCTACAGCTCCAGTTACTGTTGGGAATTATTTTGCGTAAGACTGTTTTTCATTATCTTTTCACACTGCTTGTTGTTTCCTATGTATGATATATCTTATCTGCGGGTTGCACACGTAAATATGTACATATACTTTTGTGCATGACTTAGCAGCATGAAACACTCTGAAAGAGCAAAGCAAGTTTCTCATTCCTAATTTTTCTCCCGTTCCGTTTCATCTGTGAAATAAGGTATTAATTTATATATTGGTTATAAAAATGCCAATAATTGTGAAAATAAAAATGAGAGAATAGACCTTTATTCCAACGTTCACTCATTACCTGGTGACTCACCCAAGACGATACATTATTTACCTATATTAACGTCTTGAGTTAAATACATATGACTTCCAAATAAAAATGAAGAGCATACAATATATATTTTAGATGCACTTGTACTCACTGTATTGAGAATTTAGAGTCCACCACAAAGCAACGAATTTAATTGTAAATCCAATAATAATGTCAATGGCTCTATAATACGAATTGCGTTTTTGAATGCATAGTTATCATTCACCTAGATGAGTTGCCAACCATGGCTAGATAGATCAATCTGTTTTCTAATTAATCAATGCCTATATTAAGTAGATGGATTCATACCTTCCCTAATGTTATATCTCTAAAAGTGAATTTAGCGTACTCGATCAGAAATCGAACCCGGCTAGATGGTTTAGGTTTCCGAAACATTAATAGGTACATTACACGCATTTCCACGCATCTAGATTATTTAATTATAAAAAGAAGTTTAAACTTCAATATTTTCTGTTATTATTTTTATTGGATCAATATATATATATATATATATATATATATATATATATATATATATATATATATATATATATATATATATATATATATATATATATATATATAAAAGTTTCAAATTAAAAATTATAATGTTTTATTTTATGAAAGTATTTATTTATTTTATATATATTTGATATATTCGAAGGACGCTACTTGCTAACAAACAGTAATTTTAATTTATTTGTAACAAAAACAGTTATTTCTGATGAAAATTGAGGAAAATTTGAAATATCAAATATATATATAAATAAATAAATACTTTCATAAAATAAAACATAATTTTCAATTTGAAACTTTTTCTATATATGCATATTAAGAAAGTATACATGGCTTCTCTCATATATATATATATATATATATATATATATATATATATATATATATATATATATATATATATATTCTTATTATTAATTGAACAAATCATATGGTATGAGCGTACTTTATTTTGGCTTCCATAGGGATATCCATTTAAATTCAACTTACATAACAATCTGGGCGTCCTTTTATATTTTTTTTAAATTTAATAAAATATTGTTTTGATAATTAAGACCTGCATTGTTTAATCAATAATAATATAGAAAAAATAGAAAATATTATTATTTGTTGTAGCAATTAACTTTATTTTATTTTAATATAGAAATGTAAAAATATGTATTGTTGACACGAAGTCCTGTATATATCTTACTAGAAATGTTTCATAAAAAGAGAGGACTTAATTCTCTAAAATTTCAAAATCAACAGAAAGTAGACTCATTATTCATTTGAATATTTATTGCTGTAAAGGTCATGTCGACGACTGAATGTGTTGCGTAATTAAAATATTTCCCTGTGTCGACGATAACCAAATATCAAAAACATTAATATTTCACCATTTTTGTTTATCCTTTATGATTGATCACCATAGTTTTTGTTTTATTGAACGTAATATTTTAATAGATTTTTGAAAATAGAAAATAATTAAAGACAACAAAATTACAGATCATTTGAAAGACTTGTGACCGCTAAGATTTATCTCCATTTTTTTTTAATAATTTCCAACAGGCAAGGCGATAAACATACTAAGACGCAGGAATGTTACTGAAGATGAAAGACAATAGAGGAGGGAAAATGAGGAAACGTTACTGAAGGGAAAGTATAATAAGGAAACATTATTCAAATAAACAAAGACGACGACAGAGATTGCGTATAATTTTTTTTTACTTCTAGTTGACATGAAAGCAAAAAGTTGGAAGAGAATTCGATGGACGAGAAGTGCTTGGCAAGAAACCTAGAATCGAAATTCGGTTGCATTTAGCAGTTTCAACCGTAAGAAAATGAGACCAAATATTTAATCTGGTATTACACATGAATTCAGGAGGTTGAGGTTCCAATATTTAGACCTCATCATACCTACTAATATAGAATTATGTTTTTAGAAAATGTAAACAGTAACTAAATTATGGCGGTTGAGACGGAACCGATAATATAGCAGATTATTCTTTTGGCTTTTATTCAGATTCGTATGATCAGAAATACCATGTCAAATGTCACAACGATATTCAATGCACGGACGAATGTAATTACTGTTACAGATCATCAAGCACTTTTTTAATCAATTTTCTATGCTGACAATATTTTAAAAAATTCCGCGACGAAAATGATAAAAACTGTAATATCCGAAACATGGTAGGATATGAAATATTATAATCTAAGCTATGACGAAGATGAACCAATTAATATCATGTATGGTAGAAATGCATGTGCTATAATTTTTTGGATGTTTTGACGATATGTCGAAGACACGTGCCAACATGGTTAATTATTTATTTTGATGCCACTCCCACCGGCATTTTGGTTATGGCGTACGACGCGCTTAATATATGTTAATGATTTTCCCCGCGGCACGGCTGTATTTTTTCCAGTTTATTCAAATATTTCCAAGGCAACTGCTCTTAGGAGCCTTATTCTCTAGTCCCTCAACTACATGAATTTAAGAGTGGTAATAAATTGACATGTAGGTGTCACCAATTTACAGTCGGAAAAGCTAAATACAATCGTCACTTCTACTGCAATAGATTCTTTTCTCGTACTTCCGGAATGTGGAACGCCATTCCATTACTTGCTTCCCTGATAATTATAATCTTGAAAAATTTAAATGTAACGTAAATCAGTCATCTGTGTTCTTGAATCCCGTTCATCCTTTGTCCTCTCCGCAATGCTTCCTATAGTAAGTCTTTTTTCTGATTTTAGCTCCCTGAAATTTGTGTACGTTTCCGTCTTACCCATGTTTCTTTTAATGAAACTACTGGAATATTTTCACTAAATCCGAGGGTTCCAACTACAAGTGGATTTTCATTGCCCTTATCATCCACTTCAAAAATCCTTTCACACATGGATTATTTAATAAATTTCCTACCATTTGACACCAATTTTAAAGATATTCCATGCAATGGAAAAATTGTAAAAACAGTATATATATATATATATATATATATATATATATATATATATATATATATATATATATATATATATATATTAAACATTTCACCCCTAGCCGGGCGGGAAGCCACCAGCACGCAAGGGGTTATAGAGAATTTGGAGCGAGAGCAGATAGGAATGATAGAGGAAAGGACGAGAAGGATAGTGGATAGATCAAGGCATCTGGATATGTCGATTGACATTATATTTGAATAGTTGGAGATTATAGCTATCAGAGAAGCAGGAATAGGGAAGGGAGTTCCACAGGAGAGAGGTGCGAGATATGAAGCTATTGGAGTAGAAGATCTAATCCGCAAGTTTTGGTCCGCACAAAATATTTCAAGAAAACCCCAAAGACAAGTGTCGAGCTCGTCGCATATGAAATTTTTGAGATTTCGATTTCAAGGTCATTGTATTTTGTAGTTTTTTGAGGATCTTCAAAGAGACGTTGTTGCCTGCAGGGACTGCCATGTCAATCAGGAGACACATTTTGTCTAACTACGATGTCAAGGCGATTAGTTTGATTGTTCTGTCAGCGTGTAATGTAAACTCTCATAGAATTGTTAGAGATCCTATCACTGTACCCGGGCCTGCGTGGTGTTTATACCAATTTCTTGCGGTTTCCTTTCCATAAGCGTTGCAGATTTTCCAGTCTAGATACTGGCTAAATCTATCGTGTCATGTTTTATATTCAATAGATGCCAATAACGCGCAATCTGATTCAAGATGGTCAACTGTTTTTGGCTATTTATCACAAATTAGGTATTTTGGACGAAGATAATTTTTTCAAGTATTTGTGCTCGGTAATTTCTATTTAGCAAGCATTGTTCCTGTCCGGCAAGAACATTACCTCCAGTTTCAGCTTTTAACCCGGCACTACGTAGCCACTGAAGTGTACGGAGTTTGTCTACATCAGCTTGATTGGTACGGACAGAATATTGGCTATGAAGCGGGTTATCTTTTCATCGTTTCAGTATCTGGTCCCTTGCATTTGTCTTTGCTTTCTTTTTTTTAATATGTTACGACACTCCTCCTTCTTCGGATCGATAGCGGAGATACATGAAGGTCGTAACCTATATAATTAGTTCAACGTATATACAACTATTACAACAAAGTTCTTTTCCCAAAGGTCATATCCGATTTATAAGACACGGTTGAACTGGTTGGAATTGCCTAAGGAACACATACAGAGGGAGAAAAAAAACAGAAACACAGTTGCAGAGTTAACAATTAAATAAATTTATTATTGTAACATAAAACTGGAAAACAGTATCTATCTATATTTCTGAGATGAGGTATTTTATACATCATTTACAATATTCAGACTGTTCTCCTCATCTTTGACGCCATATTTCTAACAAGGACCCATGGCGCAGTAGATAAAGGTGTTATTTTGATCCAGTGACAGGACCCAAAGTATGGGAGTTCAAAACCCGGTTAAGGCAGTGGAGAGGGGAATTAACAGGAGATAACTGATAAATGACATCCATTAAACATGGCTCGTAGAACTAGAACAGTCTCCTCCGGCGAGCGAAATAAAGGGTTCAGTTCGGCATTCCAACCAATTGAAGAAGGTCGTAGATTACAACGGCCGAATCGTTGTAATAAATATGGAGACAAAGATGAGGGCAATAGTCCGAATAATGAAAGATACGTCGAAAAATAAAATATTAATTAATAAAAAAGTGGGACGTAATAACGGCGGGGGGATTTATCTTCTCAGAAAAGCAACAAAAAATAGAAAATATTTAGATCAGGTTTGCATGCAACATGACAAAATATATTGAGAAAAGTATAAACATGTAAAAGAAACAATGAATTAACTGATTATTAACAACGCTTTCTTTTTATCTTCTTTTAACTTAAAGTCTCTTATAGAGTTACTGTTTTTCTTTTCTATTTTTTGTTTTATATTTCTTTTAGATCTCTTTCTTTCTCTTTCCGTTTCTTTTGATGCCCTTTCTTTCTTGTTTCCGGCCTAGGGGCTTGAATGACGAATCAATTGAATTTGTCGTTTCATAGCTCTCAGGATAACATGTATCTTTCTTTGGTTTCGATTCAAATTTATTGCTTAATATAGTCTGTTTCCATTTTCATGTTCTTTGACACAGATCATCATCCAGTCTTCCGTAATTTCTAGGTATCTTTCAATTCCAATTGTTGCAGTTTTGTAGGAGAGTTTTTGTTGAAATAATCTTTTGCCTTCTTCGGATCCGTGTACATAGATGCGATCAACATCAGCTTTGGTATGATGCATGCAGTAGCATATGAGAAGTTGCCTCGTTTTGGTGTCATTCGCTTAATGTCAGCTATGTTCCAGTTAAAAATGTTGAAACTATATTGAATCGCAGGGAAATCCAAAGTTGTTTATCGACTATATTCTTTTTTAATTGAATTAGGTATTCAGTAACAGAAGCAAACGCCTCTAGTACTACTTTCTTACAATTTCATTCATTTGGGCATGCTGTATTCCATCACCTTCTCTTATTCCTATATATATATATATATATATATATATATATATATATATATATATATATATATATATATATAAGCTAATTATTGTTCTATTTAATCTTTCTGACATAAACTAAATCTATTGAGTGTTTTTTTTTAATTCTCCGTTTTCTTGAATGTTATTGTTGTACATTTACATAAGTCGAAATCCATACCTATTTCGTCTCTGAAACATTTTCCAGTATCGAGGAGACCATTCAACTCACTGTCGTCTTTGGCAAAGAGTTTGAGGTCATCCATGTAGAGTAGGTGATTGAGTACATTTCTGTTTAGTTTGTAAGCATAGCCATTATTGTTTAGTTGATGCGTAAGGGAGAATAACCACATGCAAAACCGAATGTGTGACTGAAAGATTTCTCGTCGGATATTCAGTCGGTTGGAGATAGCAATGACTCTGTTATGATTTAAGTATAATGTGTTTTTTTTTTCAAATTCCCATGCCTTGTTTAAAGAAATTTATATCACGGGGGGACTCTGTACATTCCCAAAGTCTTATGTAGCCAAGACTGTGGCACACTATCAAAAGCTTTACGGTAATATATCCATGCTTTGCTAAGATTTCTATATCGTCTCATGCAATTTTCCAGGATAATTTTGTTTATAAATAGTTGATCATTGCAACATTCGGCCGCACTTGTAGAGGTTTATCCACATTTGTTCGTCTTTATGTTGGATCAATTCTGGATTCGGGTTATATGCTTTTTGGGATGCGCCAAATATTCTCCGAGAATTTCTGCATTTTGTCAACAAATTGTGGCTTTTTGATATGTATAACTGCTTTTCCAATATTCCTGTGAAATTTCTTAAGGGCCGATTGGAATATTATATTTAGGCAAAGAACCTACAACATTTTTCGTATCGTTTTATCCTTTGTGCCTTTAGCTTCAGTTTCTGTTTTAGCATTGCCATTCTTGATGGAATTTCATTTAGTGATTTAATTTTCTATTACGCTTGATCCTCTTGCACATACGTGTTGAGATAGTTGGATTTCAAACGAGCTCATCCGGTATCAAAATCTCACATCAGATCTGCCTTCCAAGTTGGCTTTCTTTGAGTGTTGTTTGATCATTTTATTGTCTTGACACTAAGATTCTCGGCAGCTGGTAAAGCTGTTGTGCATATGATATTGTTAACTTATTAATTAAGTGATTATTATTATTATTAATATTATTATTGTTATTATTATTGTTATTATTATTACTATTATTAATGTAGTATTATTACTATTAGTAATATAACAATAACACAAGCATAAGAATAGTGAGCTTTATTTGACAAAGTTATTTTCCACTTTGTCATATAATTTTCCCAATAGTGTTCTTGATATATATATATATATATATATATATATATATATATATATATATATATCTGTTTGATACCCATGGCATTTTTTTTCTATTTGTCTGGCAACATGCAGAATCATGTCTCCAGACATATGGTTTTCCAACAGCCACCCGCATTAGCTCATCAAGGCGGGTGATATAGGCCGCCGTGTCGAATTTGAGGCCCACACCAACAAGCTAGAGTGTACTTTTATTATCAGAAACATTTTTCCGAGATGCCATAACTTCATAATCCCAATTAAATTCATCCAACTTTTTCTGAGACTTCTGTAGTCTAAAATGTTCGTATTGGATCATCCGATGTGAGTGACAAGCATGTCTTTTTTTAATTTCTGGCAGACTGAATTGCGACAAGGTGCACCTTTTTCTCACAGACAGTTCACTTATGACATTGTTATTCTGTGCATGCGCAAAATTAAATGGCAAATATTTACCCATTGCATCTGTGTGTGTGTGTGTATGTGTGTTAAATTTCTCAGAGGAGACAAATTGAAAAATAATTTAGACAGTCGGAAAATAGTACTTAGACATTGCCTATGCGTTCGCATTTGCATATATCAAGAGATAACCTTTCTCTCTTTATATATATATATATATATATATATATATATATATATATATATATATATATATATATATATATATATATATATATATATATATATATATATATATATATATGAAGAGAAATAGAGTGAGAGAGAGTGAGTGAGAAGTCATGGTGGTTTAATGTATTTGGACTGTGGGGAGCCGGGTTCGAATTTCAGTTGAAACTATTGCATTCAATTACTTATATGAAAATTATGAATCCTCTTCTTCCCTCCTCCCCAAAAAGATAGCTCAGAATTCAAAATCTGCCGAGGGTTGTGGACCTAGTGGCACGTTGTGTATCAGTTCTCTGCATTCGGCTCTTCCAAAAAGTGTATTTGATTCTGCAGAATCCTTCACCACTATAATCATATGATTTGTGCGGGTAATCAAGCTGTCAATTTGTAAGAATTGGGTTGCTTGACCCTCATACTTCGACATCGACGGTAGAATCTAGTGTGTGTGTGTGTATACATACATACATACATACATACATACAAATATATATATATATATATATATATATATATATATATATATATATATATATATATGTGTGTGTGTGTGTGTGTGTGTGTGTGTGTGTGTGTGTGTGTGTGTGTGTGTGTGTGAGGAGCTGGGGTCTTTTTCCTCGTCTTATATCTGTCGTACTATTTCTCAACTAATATCCTAAACTCTTTTAAATATGACGGTTACGTTTATGACTCAAAACAAGTTATATTTGCTTATTTTTTTCTTTTTGACTCATTTCTCTTTCAAGTGTATTTTGTGCAAGCATGGTGATGTCCTTTGATCTGCAGTTCTTTTCATTCTTCTTTTTGATTCTATGGATTTCTTTCTTCCACTAGTAGGCTTCTGTCTTTTATATGTTCTCTTTCAACTATTTGTCGTAATTTCTTTTTCATTTTTATTGTTGTTTATAACTGTCTCCGGTGAATAACATTTCTATTATCTATATTGATGTCTAAGCAATTTCACAATGTTTTAATTTATATCATATTTTCTGATATGATTATAGAATTGAGTAAAATGTTATTATAATATTATAGCCTACATGGGTATCTATCTGTATAAGAAAAAATCAAAATTTACATTTAACTCGTCATCCTTGAATTAATTATTTAGTGTTGAAACCCGTATGCCAAATTAATATATTAATTATTTTTTATTTAATTTGATTGAAAAAAATTTAACTCTCATTTGATTACCTTTAGAGATTAAGATTTAAATATCTATTTCAGGGACATACAATATATAATTTTGTATAATCTAACATATACTAAGTAATTATATGGCAAACAATATCGTTATGGCAGGCAATGGAATCTCATAAATTATAGAGTAATGTTATAGGCATGAAGAATTTTATAGAAAAGTGCAATATATAATTGGACACTAGTGAAAAGAAACTTGGTACAAACATGACATAAAAATGAGAAGTGCTAATGCGATTTTCCATAAGATAATTTTTTATAAAAAGTTAGATTAATAAATACTCCTAAATAGGAAGAAAATGCTATCACTTTAAAGTAATAAAATATTATTAAATTTTATTTAAAATTTTGCCGAATCAGAAATTCCGTTATCGCGGACGAATAGATGTCGTATAGCAACAATTCAATAATATTCTATGCGACCCATTTATTTTTACATCTATCGAATCATATATATATATATATATATATATATATATATATATATATATATATATATATATATGTGTGTGTGTGTGTGTGTGTGTGTGTGTGTGTGCGTGTGGTTGCCACCTTGTGTCCGAGTACGGTCATTACTTACTACATATTTTTGGAGGATATCTACTAATGCACTTAAGAAAAGTGGTTCTTTATCCAAATAAGGCAGCTACAGACTCTAGCTTAGACAGGGCAATTTAGAGGTGCAACAGCGGTTGTTACATTATCATGCAATTTAAAATGGCTCATGAAAACGCTCCTGGACCCGCATGTCTTCCTGCAAATACACATTTCAATTTCTAGATATCTACGGTTTTATAGTCAATTACCATCCTCTGCCGGTGCACGCCCAAATGACTCCTTATGAACAGCCATCGACAAACGCATTCTACCACAATCTGTACAACTCATATCGAGCTGCCTGTCAGTATCAAGAAGTTCAACGGAGACGCGTTTAACTATTGCGTGCCTCCTCTTCTACTCTTCAAAGTGACATCTTCCACTTCGAGCAGTCTCATTCCAATTATTGCGATCAGTTTCACATTCTTCCCATTGCTCACAAGGAATGTTGCATTCCTTCAATGCATCCTTCATGAAGTCCTTAAACTGAATCTTGGGTTTGACGGCATTTGCCTTCCTTGTTCGCCGATCACCATAAAGCATATTTTTTGGAATACGGTTGTCATCAAATCTGACCAGATGGCCTTCACATCGATGCTGATGTTTTACTGTCAAGGACACAATATTATCACAGCCTCTCCTCTCTAGTACATCCAGATAACTAACAAAAATCAACAAGGTAATGCCAAGAATACGACGTAAGCAGTACTGGTACAACAGCAACGTTCTGTTGTTGGTGCAAATGTGCAGGGAACTGAACCCCTTCCTTGGTAGCACAGTGTTTCAAATAAAAAAAACAAAAAAACAGAGCAAATGTAAGACCACAGGAATGCATTATGCACCAACACAGTGGCACATGACTGACTATGTTCTTTTGAGGTGCCGTGATGTACAGGATCTATTTATTGTACGTGTAATGTTTAAGACTGAAAGCTAGACTGATTATTGTCTGGTTGGATCAAGAGTTAAGTGTGTTATTCAAAAAAAGGATAGGCAGGGATGGGTATCATTCCAAAAGAGGCTGAATATTAACCGTCTGAATGTTTCTGTGATTAGAGAGAATCTAGTCAATATATATATATATATATATATATATATATATATATATATATATATATATATATATATATATATATATATATATTATTTATATATTTTCCATTGTGGGCATAGAAATTACACTAATCTTATGCACAACTGCCTGTAAATATATTCTTAATCCTCAGCGAAGTCTACGAGTTTTTCTTTTTCCTTTCCATTTTGATATATAAATGCTTTTACTATTTTCCTGAAGTTTATTTTCTTTAATTACAATATATTATAATAATTTTCATGATGAAACTCTCTTGCTGGCTGCAAGTTATTGTTAACTAAAAAACTATGTATTCTGAAATTAAAATCTATCCTTGAGGAGTTAACAGTTGTATTAATACATTGTTTAACAGTTGCGTTAAACCATTTTCTTTAAAGCGGTTTTCGGCAAACAGCTATAAAACGTAATTTCAATTGTTTTTTATTCGTATAATTATATATTTATTGATTAATATTTTTTCTTCAAAGATAATTATTAGTGAAACAATTATACTAAAAATAGAAAATCAGTTTTCTTCCGATAAAAAAAAAACGAAACACCTTAAAATTACGGATATTTCCTTATTATATTCCATATTAAACACAGGTAGAATTATATAGAAATCGCTAGAATACTGTGAAAAATTGTCTTTGACTGATTTCCAACCAATATATGTCACTAATTTATACTGGCAGGAAAATTTAATTAGCTGAATGATAATATTGGATTAGATGAATTATAATTTAATACGTGTTGATTCTGTCCCGGCAACAATGATGTTGTGTCTGCGAGAATAAAAATGGCGGAGTGGCGTGGGTTAGAAATTCTCGTCTGGACTATTAATAAATTCCGAATAAAAGCTGATGCTTTATCATTTACTCCGATTAATTATTCTCTTCTTACTTTCAAAAGGGTTTGAGCCAACCTCAACCAACCGGCAGCGATACTTACCAGACAAGGAAACAACCTGTAATCTCTCCCAAGTAGATGCGTATTTAACATGCAAACTGGGAACCATCGAAATAAATACACTGTTTTGAATGTAGTGGAAAACATGAATATGTGATCATTTTGGAGATGAAAATCTTGTAGAAAATAAACCAGAAAATATTGTGGGATATTACGATACTGAGAGCATTACATTTGATATAACATATTTAGTCGAATTGGAGAAGCAGGTAAATACTACCTGATAAAATTCTTCTGTCCTCGAAATTTCAACAAAACGATATCGGCAATTGCAATGATTTAAAGGATGAAGTTCAAAATATTTTACCAGGATTAGCAAAGAAATTAATTGTAGCATCAGAGATCATTTTAGTATTAGATTGTTCTACAAAAAAAGAAAAAAACCTGCACATATTGAATTTTGATTTGTAAAAAAAAAACATTGCAAATATCAGCGCGACATGGAACATGGATGATACTTCTGAAAACATTGGATACATCCTACAACTGAAAAGAAGATTTGATCAGTTTATTTCTTTTAAATCATGAGTGGTGACATGAATGTTTCTAAAAATTCCAAAGTCCAATAAACTTATTGTGTAAATATATAACTGTATATTGAAATCATTTTCAATGGACAGGCCATTTGAAAACATTACAGATTGATATAATATATGTGCAATAGCTTTAGAAATTTGTCGAAAATCTAATGTCAAGACAAATATAACCAACAGAGAAAAACAACCTGCTTGGTTGGAGGAATTAAAGCAAGAAATTCAGGAAGGCAGACAGGAATTATCGGTAATCAATGCAATTTCAAGAAATTCAATTTTTAGGCACGGAAATGCAGGAAGATGAGACGAAATTATATTCTTAATATAGTAAATGAGATTTAACTAGTAAAAGAGATTCTTAAAAAGAAACAGCAAATTAAATACACAAAAATCAAAACGGTATAAAATTGTTGTATTTATCAACATGATAACATATTTTAAACAAACCGCTAAGAAATCTATATGAGAATTGCAAAAAGAAGTTATATAAGTAAAAGACACATCATCTATTGAAGCAGTGCAAATATTTTGGGATAATATTTGGTGAATCCCAATAGAATACAATTCGAATGCAGTGAGGATCAAAAGAAAACCAAAAAGAATGTCGGATAAAACAGAAAAATGGAAAATAGAAACAAGAATAATTTAAGGTAAACTTTAAAAAAAATTGACTCGTCACTAAAAATTAACAATATGCCACCAAAATGTTTTTGTCATTTGATATCAGTCAATAAATCCCTGACCCAAACTTTAAAAATACTAATAAAAAACATTATATATTCCAAGACAGATAATTGAAGCTGTTATATATCTCAACGGAGAACAGAATCAATCAGGTGTGTACTATCTAGACTACATGAGATATCATGATCTAAATTGTAATAACTATGGCTACAAAATAAACAACAAACTCTTTAATCACATATTTTACATGGATGATCTCAGTTGAAAGATCTCCAATAATATGTTTCACTGGTGATAACTGCATAGACTTCAGATCAGTTAAATGTGCAAAAGTAAAAAAAAAATCAATAAAGGCAGAATTAACAAAATGTTTTCAGTAAATATTGGTTTTATCACAAGATTAGAAGACTGGATCAGTAAAAAGCTTACAAATACCAGGGAGCCTGCAAAGGAGATGCCACATAACCAACGTAGGAGAAAATGAATATGAGAGTGGTGTGCATCTTGTGTTAAATACCAAGTCGTATTACGAAACAGAATATCAGCAATAAACAATTTGGCTGGCTGGGGCACTTCGACGTGATATAATGCTCTCCAAAATATTTTTGCTTATCAATGACGACAGAATAGAGAGTTCGAACCTCACTGAGTGTCCCATACTTTCGGTATTTTGTGCTGCATCCATGATACGCTTCGAGAATCCCCATAAATCCTTTGCCTGTCCTTCTATTGAAATACTATTTAAAAATCTTTAAATGAATAGATATAATGACGAGAAAGGTAATCAGCTGTAACCGCATAAATCATTGTAAGGACAACGTTGATCATTTTTATGTGTCCAGATCCGGAACAGGCAGACGGTTAGTTTCACCAGAATTGTCTCATAAAACGACAACAAGCGGCCATTAAAGATATTTAGAAGCGACAGGAAAGTAGATGATGATTATGTATGTCAACAAATATGAAAGAAATTAAAGGCTGTGTTTTCTAAAAAAAAAGAAAACAACAAGCTCAAAAGGAAATTTCAAATGGATAAAGAAGAGTAAGTAAACCATAACCTATCCACAGTACCGGTAAACAACATAAAAAAACCGCAAATGCTTATGCTATTGTCAAATGCAGGAACGAAGACAAGACAAACATCTTTATGTTCAATATCATGTACGTTGCAAACAAGAAGACATAGAAAAACTTCTTACCCATTAACGGTTGTGCACTGCATGAGTAAAAACTGAAAATGAAGATTTTTTTCTTCACTAATTAGAGATTACCATACTGAAAAATTATGTTGATTCCAAAAGCAGATTCCGTGATGCAAGTCCTGTATCTACTGTCCATTTTATATCAGGCAAAACTGTATTAGCATCCAGCGAATATACACCCGACATGACAAGTTGGACCAATATTTGTACTAAAAAATCTGCAACTTTCGTTGTCAGGAAAATAGAAGAAATGTATGAATAAACTACATACGTGTTTACACAGAGACAACCTGGAAAAGTTCTATGGGTTATTACCCGGTTATTTAGGCGTTTAATGTAATTTTAAAAACTATAAAAATACAATGATCTTGAATGGGAAAATCTAGAAATATTGCGCATGCGGGCATCAATTATTTCATTTATATTTGGGGCCCAGGCTTTGATCGAAAATGTTCCGATATACTCAATAATGTGATTTCTGGTCACCAATGCCTTAAAGAAATACAAAATAGTGTTATCAAAAGGACAAGACACAACTTAAAAAGGACATTTAGTATGTAAATTGTGTGCGATTTTACATTGTTTAATTCTTAATTTTTACACAGTTCTGTAGTGGAAAATACCTTTTCTGGCTTTTAGTCTCTGGTTGCGACAAAGAAAAATATGATTTATAAAAACCATGCCCGGTAAGAATAATGACGTCTGACTGACAAATCTTACCTAACTTTTTTTCGAAGCCAACAACATTCTTCTATTGGAACAGAAGGAATAATGGAGAGGTTCATATGGTAGCAAAGATCAACTATTGGTAAACAAAATGATACTGGAAAATTGCAAATGATGTAGAAACATTAGCACAACGTAGATCGATTATCTTAAAGCCTTTGATATTATACCACACTCTTGGATACTTAAGACTTAGGAAATGTACAAAATCTACCCTGTGGTTATAAATTTCCTTAAGAACAGCGTGGTAATGTGTAGCTTCATGCTATACATAAATCCCCCCAGAGGCATTACCATCTTCAACCGCCTGAATAAGAGACATTGAATCTTTAAAGGAAATTCCCTTTAACCCTTTTAGTTTTCTTCGTCTTTTGTCGTCCTTTTGTTTCCCTTACTCATGAACTAAATAACATTCGCTGTGGTTAAAAACTAAACAAAGAAATTATTCAATCACCTATTCTATATGGATGATCTCAAACTCTGGAATGTTGTAAAATGTTTCAGTGACGACAGAGGTACGGATTTCGGATTAGATAAATGTGCAAAATTAACATTCAAGAAAGGAAGAATTAAAGAAACACCCTCATTAGATTTAGACTTTGTCACAAATGTTAGGAAATGGAACAAGATGAATCCTATAAGTAGCTAGTAATTAACAAATGAGATGTTATACAAGAAACCTAAATGAAGGAGAAGGTACAAAAAGCCTACTACAGGCGTGTGCGTTTGGTATTGAATACCGAGCTGAATTCAGAAAAAAAATAACACTTATAAACATCGTGGCTGTCTCTTTGGTGCAATACATATTCACATCCTTTACTGGAATCTAGCTGATATTATGCGAATGAAAGCTAAAATGATAAAGCTTCTTAATTGCAACCGCATTAATAATCCCAAAACTGATGTATGTGCCCAGTTGCGAAAAAAGCATATGAATAGTTCAACTACAATTGTCCTACAAAGCTAAAACAATCCAAAGATACCAGGAAACTACAGAAGACTGGATGATGATATGTCAAAGAACATGAAAGTAGTAAGCGTTTTTATTCCGTCATAAAAGAAGCCCACAATTTCAGAATTGAGTTTGAAATGGGTTCGAAAATACACGTAAAGCACAATACACCGACTGAAGCTGCAAAATGCTTTTAAAAGAATGCAACAGACCAGATATAGACAGCGTGACAAGATAAAAAACTACATGACCAATAACCAGGCCATACCAAACAAGCTGATGTTGACAAACCACCTACCATCTGTGTCTACATAGTGCAGGTCTGAAACTGAAGGTTTTATTCTTGCTGCACAGGACCAGTGTGTGTTAACTAGAAATAATCAAGCACATGTACTAAAATATTGTGGTAGCCCAAAATGCGGGTTCTGTGATAAATATCCAGAAACAATTTATCATCTTGTACCAGTTTGCACGGTATTTTCACTCGATGAATATAAAACCCGGCATGACAGAATGGGCCAATATCTGCGCTAGAAAATCTGCAACATCTACGCAAAAGAAACACCAACCAGGCCCAGTTATAGAGATATGAACTCTAATACTTTTATAGGACTACACAATAAACAAGGACATAAAAATCAAAACTAACAACCCAAGGATTGTTATTAGAAACCCCAAACAAGGTACGGATTTCAGATTAGATAAATGTGCAAAATTGACATTCAATATTGTCTCCTTAGTGATATGGCAGCTCCTGCAGACTTCATTTATCTTTGAAGATATTCAAAACGCTATCAAAATACAAGGACAACGAAATCTAAATCTTAGATATGTTGCACATGGAGAAATTTTTGTTGTAGTTTGATCCCTCGGCTTTTTTGGAAACGTTTACAGTAGACTAATTGAAGAGATTACTGCAAGGCCATCCCTTAAAAAAATACAAAATAAAATGTTCTCACGCTTACAGCCCACATCTTACGAAGGACTTTATCTTTGTAAAATATGTATATTTTTTTAAATTTTTCATTGAAAAATATCATGCCATTTCTGACTTTACGTCTTTAGGCGGAAGCCGAAATGAAACGTTTACACACCAGAAATCAAAAGAAATAAAAATAATAATAGAAAAACTGATTGGGCATTTCTTTTGAAATTGCTGACCTTGCAGCTGGTAATGCATCTTTGAAGATCTTCAAACCTATCAAAATACAAAAAATTGGCACTTGAAGACATCAATAATTGCAGGAGAAGAATTGAATTGATTGGAAATGGTTCCGATAGGCTCATTGTAGTGATGGTTACTAGGCTTAATGGAATGCAAAGCATGTACTCACAAGTGCTGCTAAAACATTACGAAAATCTTTATCCATGTAAAAAATGTGTGATTTTAGTATGTTTTTTTCCTAAAATAATAATCAGTGGAAAATGAAATAATTTTTGACCTTAGGTCTCTGGAAAGGATATACGCATACAACAGAAATCCAAGTAATTAATAATAATAATAATAATAATAATAATAATAATAATAATAATAATTATAATTATAATCATAATAATAGTTATTCCATTTTCATACAATTATTTATCAAATATATTAACAGACATGAAAGAAAATCATTTTTCATAGTATTATGAACATATTTTATTAAGGAAGTTTTGGTGTCCGAATTAGTAAGAGTTTCTCCGGATTAGAAACTTTTCTTTCCAGATTATTAATATTTCTATTTTTCGGGATATTTGTTTGATACAATGCTTTCTTCTTTTGTATACGCCCTGTCTGTTCATGGTGTGTTAAACATTGCCTTTCCAGAGCTTCTTGACCTAAGCGACGTTTGCCTTTTTGCCAGCACTGTTATTTTTGGCTCAGACATTTACTTGCACAAAAAAATTTAAGTTAGCTTTCTTGCAATTACCTATGACTCCCTTTCTTTCAATATATCCAGTGAATGCTACACTTTCCAAATCCTATTTCCTCACAATTTACCCAAAACCTCATGTGCATCTAATTTTAATTACAATTATTCTTCTTGATGACATTATAATTAAAACGTTGATCCTTCATTAAATTTTTTATCTTTGAGCGTAAGGAAAAGAGAGTCATACTTAAAAAAGTATTGGGCATAGTACTTCTAGTTGATTGATTGATTTTCTAAAAATTTTTAGGCTATTGAAAGCAAAATATATTTTGCGGTTGAAGAATTTTGTGTCGATAATAGGGATTTACTGAAACAAATCTTACTATTTAACCCAAAGCTGGGAGGAGAAGAAGTGAATTCATAATTTTTACAAAGTCATTTGAACGTAATTGATTATATTGAACCAGAGTGGAATTCGAATTCAGCTCACCAATCTTGTATCCATTACAGAGCTCATAGCCGTTGATTTCGCATTGCTTAATTTCGGCGATCGGAGAAGAAGCAGCGTTTAAACGTGACATCGCTGCCAGCCATATTGCATTAAGCTTTTTTCCGGAAAATTGAGCGATATCAATGAGAAAATGAGATATTTTTGGTATATTCTTAGTCAATGTATAGGTATTTTTATTATTATTCCAAATGCATTATTATTATTATTATGATTATTATTATTATTTGAATAGTGTATAAAAGCAGAATTCTTGCGAAAATTTTCAATGATCTTATATTAATTTTATATAGGTGTCACGGATTAACTTAGTCAATAAAATACTGTTCTAGATATATGATGTCAAAAAGACGTTGTTATTGTTCTTCTTATTTCTCTTCTTCTTTATTTTATTTATTTCATTATTATTATTATTATTATTATTATTATTATTATTATTATTATTATTATTATAGACAATGAAATGTAAATTTTCAATACACCTTAAAGCTATAAATTAATGACCAGGGTACGTTGTTTGCCACAACTAATTCCGTGCTTGCAAATTTGATAAGGTACTCTGAATCCCCGTTTGCCAGAATCTGTACAATTGGTGAATACGAAAGCATAGTGACAGCAATTGTAAATCAATGTACACTGAAAGGCAGTAACGTCCATTAAGTAACAGGCAGCAAAAAAGAATTTCCACGTAAAATTGTATCGGGTTTGACAAAACTTTCATGTGTACATTCCATATGAAAACGAGTGAAGTAGAAATAATTTTCTGTAAAATAAGAATCGTTAATAAATTAATTGTAACAATTTGCATAATTGATCTCCTTCGAGTTCAAGCATTTTGAACACGTGAGGACATATATAATCAATGTCAAAATAAAGAAAAAATAAAGAAAAGATTTTCCATTGTGAATTTTGTTAATCAATGGTTCCTGCTGAGAATAACGAAAAAAGCCAAAATAAAAAGTAAAGCAGTATATAATATCCATAAATTTAATTTAAATATTTTTTATGCATTTGTAAAAATAAATATGACTTCTTTTAATAAAATATAAGAGAAAATCAAGGAAAAATATGTAACCATATAAATAAAAAAAGGAATATAAGTAGGAAACAATGAATTAAACTTAGTGGAAGAAAGTGTAAATACGTTCAAAACGTTACCTATGAATGTGTAAAATAAAGGGAAATGAGATGAATACGTATAGGGAAGCAGAGGGAGATTATCCCACTTTTATAGGACGAACGTATTTAAATCGTAAGTGATAATCGGCAGCTAATGATAGACGACAGCTCGCGAATGAATAGAGATGCTCGCTGAAAATCTAATTGCTGTGTAGACTGCGAGGAAGATATATGTAATAGCCAGTGGCGATTAGGAAAGCGGTGAAGCGAAAGCAATGCAGACTCAATAAAATAAATAAAATCAATCAAGCGTGATTTGCCGATAATAAATAAAAATAAAATCTGCTTTTTATTCGTCCTTTTTTCTGTGCTTAATGTATACTATGTACAATATCTCTATGCAGGTGATACTTTATCTACATAGAAACAGTTATATAATAATTTTAACCTGCTCATATTAAAAGAATACAATTTGTAAATTGTGTCAATAATGATAAGTCCTCTTTCCAGAAATTTTGAGAGAAATCTCTGTGAATAAATTTCGATGATATCGTAATTGTCTGCTCTGATGCCGAAAATTTAATTAATTGTTTTATTTTCTTTCGATGGAAAATATTTATTACAAGTTTCCTAAACCGCTGCTTGGTATGCGCAATTTGGATCTGCCTAAGTTAAAATATTAAAGATATTCATCTTGGCATCTTGCTAAAGGCAAACACCTCATTGGACTATGCCTAATGACTGTATAAAACCCAGAGCAGCACTCAATTTGTCGACGTCAAGAGATTGTATGCTTGATTTCAAAGGGAATGCTTCAAGTGAATTTTAAATAGAGACACGAATATACTTACTTTCTGTATATTCAAATACAGCTTCTTAAATTATGGATAACTTTCCATTTTCTTCTCGCTCAACAATGAATAATGCCGTATTATGTACAAGATAAGCCCAGTCGATAAATTTTGTGTCAATAACAAACATTTCACACGAAGTAAATACTCACTACATTAAGAATATATTTCATCATCTCAAAGGAAACTACTGGGGTATGACATTTGCGGAGTGGAGAGAGATTCAAACAGAATTATTTATTAAGAAATCGGGAAATCTTGGGAACAGTTTTCAAATGGAACCCGAATATTAGCAACTGTTACATTTGTATCATGCCCCCAAAATTACGGGCATTCTCATGGTAAAGATGTTGATTGAGAAATATATTATATGACAATACAAAATCGTATTTTGCAAATAAAGCTTAATCTTCGAGTCTGGATATGTATTAGAAAGTTTTCCATGTATGCCTTATATGAGTCTTGTAAATATAAGCTTAGAAAAACTTCAAAAGAAGTAGGGATTTTTGAAAGTGAGTAAATGTTTATGCCTTCTTTCCTTTCAGGATTGAATTTCCGGTTGCTTCTAATGTATTAGCATTATCTTTTACCCAGTGTAACACTTTACGTCTTAGTGGCTTCATCGCCTTACTTCGAGTGAATTCATATAAAAGTAATTTCTTTCCACGTCACCCATTTGTCTCGTAATTACTTACAATATTCAGGCAGCTAAGAATCCCTTTAAAATGATATCGTTCAAATCGAGAAAAAAAGGGATGCCCACCTTACTTGAAAATTAATTTCGTGTAATTGAACATCAAGGAGTGTTCATCGATAAGAAAATAGAACAGGCGTTGGGTATATTAGGAACCAAACATTTTGCCAGGTATTAAATCTGAAAAAGATATTACCATGTTCTAAAGTATTAAAAGTTGATAGTTTGTATAATTTTTTTCGTTTCATAGTTCGTACTTATTGAAGATTCGCATCAAGAGATAATGGTATCCAGTAATAATTATATGAATGAAATCATTAATCTAGTTCAGATAGACAATTCTGTTGATTATTACATTTCTTTAATAAATTCCTAGGTATAAGAAATTGAATGTTGAAAAAATTATGAAATATAATTGGACCGGGTTATGATAATGTTAATATTACCCCTTTGTCTAGAAGGAAACATTCGGCATTCATTAACCGAGCAACCAGTATTTCTGTCTGCTGAAATTTATAAGATCCTTCTCTTAGAACAATTTCTTAGAAAAACTGGATTTTATTTTTTATTTCCAGAGTTTATGTGAATTTTCTTCCGAACCTTTTATTTCAAGTATGTAATTTTAACATTTTTTTTTCTTTACAAGTGCTATTCATTATAATTGCTGATACTGTTGGTAGTCGTCGAGTGATGTCGTTTCTGTTGTTTGGTACAGTTAATTGTTTGTGATTCTTTAGCGCCAGTCCACAATGTTCAAAGTAGGATGAACTTTTCTAAGGAATTTAAACACTGAAATCCTTTTTCAGCGTTGATTTTAGGAAGTGTTGTATACAAGTGACAGTTTATATAGTTGTGAACCTGACATGAATATGCAAATCTCGATATGAAGAGTCTAGTTAAGGACATGATGCGAGTTTTCAATTTTATTATTTGGTTTTGTAACATTGTTCTGGTGTTGGTTGAAGAAACTTCTGACACCCTATTCAATGTACAATGCCCTTTTCTCCTATAATTAATTTGTTATAACTGATCCATATGCAGAGGTAATTGAATTGTTTAATAAGTCCGCTGAATTGTTTATGATCGATTCAGGGTATGTGTCATAACCGTTTTCATTACAATCCCTCGTTATCCTTTTATATTTTCGAAAATGTTATTTTGATTCGCGACTTTTGGAATGCTTGATAGAGTATGCTAATTTTCTATTCAAGATCGTTCTAATCCCAACGCTGAAAACCTAATTTATCAGCATACCTGCACCCATCATCAATACATCTGTATAGGATGACATAGAATGATTGTTGTTTTCTATTGGTAGACACGTTTGGGATGCGTGGGGCATTGTATACAGAAACAGTTAGTGCACATGCATAAAAGCAAGGCACCAGCAATTATCAAGAACGGTTACCGGCAAAGTAATTCACGTCATAGTGATTAAGAGCCACAAATCCACAAAGCGACACACACATCCTCATTAATTTGACTTTCTACTACAAATCATAATTTAATAATGGATATTAAATAACCGTTAAACCATATTCTTGATTCTTACCCTGCGGAAAATTTCCTTATCCCGATTCATCATACACTGATAAATTTGGTAAATGTCTCTGCTCTAAGCCTATTAAGATTATCTTAGTCTCAACTTCTTTACAGTGAACTCGATGATATAAATTTTTCTCGTTGCAGAAAAATAGTATCGGATATTCTTCATCCTCAGTTTCTGACTCAAGCACATTTTATGGAAATTGTACCGACCATCTATAAGCTTATTTATAGGTTTCACTCTCTTCCAATCATATAAAAGAGAACAATTGCAAAGTACACCATCCACATTATTGGGACAATTGTCCTCATCTTTGTCGCTATGTTGGTCACAACGTTTCGGTCGTTGTACGCTCCGGACTTCTTAAGGTGGTTTGAATGTCGAAATGAATCCTTTATTTCACTCACTGGGGTAGACTGTTCTAGTTCAACGTGCAATGTTTAATGGATGTCAGTCAGTTATCTCCTGTTAATTCACCTCTCAAAGTTCTCCACAGCCTTAACCAGGTATTAAACTCACACGCTTTGCATACTGTCACAGTGGATAAAGGCGTTATTTAGATCCAGTGAGAGGTCCAAAAGAGTGTGTAGCAAACTAACTAACTATATATTAACAAATGACCATCAATACAAAGTTACAATAATACAAATATATTTTATAGAAAAATTACCAGTAATACATTAAAAAAATACAAACGATACAATTTATTATTTACAAATTATACATCTAAAAAATATGTTGTCTTGAATGAAAAATATGTTGTACAAATTTGTGTGGTTGAATCTGTATTATTGCTAAAATTATATTTACATGCCGTCATTAAATAACACATAGAGATAGATATGTCCATAAGCCATAGAGATAGATATGTCGTTAAACATAAACAAGTAACTTCGAAGTTAGATCAAAGTTTCAGCGAATTCCAACATTTGAATGTAAACCTAGATAGATGGCGGCGTTAAATTATATTTAAATGCCGTCATTAAATAACCCATAGAGATAGATAAAGAAAAACAAGCAAAAGCCACATTTGCAAAAAAAAAAATATCGGTAATATTCTTCCTGAGTGTTTTGAATCTGAACAGCATACTTCGACGATGTATCAAAGTTTCACGAATTCCAACATTTGTTTACTTTAAATCTACACACGAAGCAGCTGATGTATGACTACACTTTTATAAATGGATCAGCATCAAATTCATAACAAGCGAAATATAAGCAGCCCACCAGTAGTTAAAGATGTATGTCTTTCGGCGTAAAAAAATCACCGTCGTAAGCATCGATAATGGCACGAAACAGAGACATTACATTTAAACGCAACGAGAAATCGATATATGTTTAAAATATTTCCAGATGATCTTTAGTTGATGTGAATACATAGATCGCTTTCAGCAAAAGTCTACAAAAATATTTAAAAGTTTAGGCAATAAAACAAATACCTCTTTCACACATGTTTCAGTTGGGATTAAATTTAATACCTCCCCATTTAAACATTCCCACGTCTTCATAATCACATTTAAAGAAGGGCTGAGACTTTGAATATTGTGCGTATCTAAAATTGTCTTGGAGCTTGTCGATGGAGACTATCAAAATTTTTCGTCAGATCGAGGAAAAACCGCAAAATTTGAAGTTGTTCACCTTTGGAGTTTTATCGAAACAATCTAGTAGTAAAGATCACATCTGCTGTAGAGCAATATGTATGAAATCCATACTAAAATTAAGTCATAAATATCTTCCAAAAACTGACAAAATGATTAGCCTGATCAAAGAAAAGAAAAGCAGAAAGTGCTTTCGTATGAAATGGTAGTCTCTACAGAGAGTAATATATCTTTCAAGATTTTCAAAAAGCTATCAAAATACAACGATCTAGAAGTGGAAATCTAAAAAAGAAAATGTGGCACATGAGAACATCATTAATTCTATTTGTAGTTGGAACCTGCTGATTGATCGTAACTAGTTCTGATAGACTCATTGTAGGGATTCGTGGTAGCACAAACCTAAAAGAAATTGTAAAATAATAGTAACAATTACAGCTCATGCATTACGAAGGGCTTTATCTTAGTAAAAAGTGCCTAATCTTTTTTTACAGAAATGGTCAGTAGAAAATGGCATGAAGTCATTTCTGACCTTAGACCTCGTGTAGGGAACACGAAGAAAATGTATTTTAAAAAATATCAAAGGAAATATATTATTATAAAGGTATTGGCGTGGTTAACCTTTTCCATACAGTAAACATTCGGAATTATTTGACTGAACACTAAGCATTATTCTTGGTTAAATTAATAAAATCCTTGACTTAGAACAATTTTTAAAAAATACGTTTTTTTAAATGCACTATCACATTTATCACAATTTCTAGTATTGATGAGACAATATTCCATAACATTTTGTGTTATGTAACTTAGTATGAAATGCAAACCGGTGTATTATGGCATTATTTTCCCTTCTAGCTACTTATTTTATCTCTTTAAGATGATGCACTAGGAAGTCATCCGTGTTGTTATTGTAGCCTTTGGAACTATAAATAGTGGAATACAGAAGTGGCTGGAGGATATATGAAGTCAGTGTCAGGATTGGCCATTTACCGAAGTCTTTTCACATTGGAATTTCTAGTAGAACATGAAAATCATTAAGAAAATGATTTGAAAACCAGTTGTACTTTGTTGCTATCTAAAGCAATTTATTTTTGGGAGATCAAATAATAATAATAATAATAATAATAATAATAATGATAATGATATATAGCAAGCTGGACAGGAATAAATATTCCTAGGAGAAAGGATACAAGATTTTTTCTAAGTCCTGGAAATTTGAAGATACAATATTATTGTGGTGTCTGCTGTGATTGAGAAGGCATATTTTAGCGAATATGTTCATGTTTGAAAAATATCATATAAACATAAGAATCTTTTTTTTATCATTGCTTTTCTCTGGCACTCCTTATTACTGGTTCCCATAGTGTCTTTATTTCTATGCTTGTTCGGCTCAGGAGATTTTTGTGGGCTAGCATATATGCCGATTCCTTAAGTTTACGAATTTTCCAATTGTGTTCCTTGTCTATGATCTCAACATGATCCCACAGAGGGCGGTGATCTCCCTTCTCTCTCCATATGTGGTCAGCCACGCCTGATTTTTCCACTTCCCCTCGTGTTACAGCTTTCTGGTGTTCTTGAAGCCTGACCTTGAGGGGGCGGCCTGTCTTTCTTTATATTCCTTTCCATAGCTTCACGGGATAGCGTACACACAGTCTTTAGTCATGTTCTCTTCTATGGGGGGGTCTTATTCGGGAGAGATATCTGCGAAGTGTCGCAAAGCTTTTGAAGGTTGTCCTGATGTTATATGGACCGCAGATCCTTTGTATTTTCTCTGATAACCCCTTCACATAAGGCAGGCAGACTGTTTTCTGAGTGTTGTTGTCCTCTTCCTCTTGTACCCGCCTATCCCAGTTTTGGGGGGCTGATGCCATATACCCAGAGTAGTTGTTACGTTTTACTTATACTGACCAATACTTTATCTAACGTCTCTGGGTCGCCACTTATGATTTATGCTCGGTGTTGTAAGCAACGGACGACCACTTTCTTTACGCTATATGGATGGTGGGTGTTGAAATTGAGGTACTGTCCCGTGAATGTCGGTTTACAGTATACGGATGTCTTAAACCCATGCCCTTTTCAAGATATTAGAACATCCAGGAATGGGAGTGTGTTGTTACTCTCTTTCTCCATTGTGAACTGTATCGAAGGACTTATTGAGTTCACGTGGTCCAGTAGAACATGCACATCTTCCTGGTGTGGCCAAAGTTTGAAGGTGTCATCTACGTACCTTAATCATATAGTTGGCTGTAGAGATATAGATTCTAATGCCATTTCCTCAAAGCGTTCCATGTATATATTCGCCATTGCTGGTGATAATGGCGAGCCCATTGCTAATCCCTCATCCTGTCGATATAGGTGTGATTTTACACTGTCTATATTTGTTTTCTATTTCTGCGTTTAGTGTCGTGCATTCTTTTCTATTTTTTGCATGTTTTTTGTCGCTAGAATGTACGCAGACTTATATTCGATCCTCTCGTCTCCAGTTTTCTCTCTGAATATTTAAGTTTGATTTTGTATTATTATTCAGGTTATATTCCTTTATAACACTGTTTTTGTATATCTCGTTGGAACTTGGGCTCTACTTAAGTCTGTCTAAAAGATGTGTACGCAATGATTTGGTTCCATATGGTTGCACACGACTGGAAGATGTTCGCTCTCGCAGTTAACACTTGGATATGTTTCACAGCGTAGAACAGCATTTCACAAGCATTTGTTGAGTGTTACGTAATCATTCTTGTACTTAGTCTCGACTACTTGGCTTCTTCATGTCCATAGGTGTCTTTGGTGCTCCAGGAGGTAGCTGATGGCGATTTCTTGATCATTTGCTGCGCATCACTTGACCTAGATTTCACCGTGCACATTTTGCGATCCATACCTGAAGTTGCCGCTTATTTTGGCATCTCGTTCTTTTCCCACAGTTAGGTTCCGATGATGATATTTGTTCTTTGTTATTGACATATGGTCTTTGGCGTTGTCGAGTGTATGTCAAAATTTATAGATTTCATCCAGCGTGATCAGCGCTATTGGTAGGTGTGCACCAATAATTAATGCTAAATGACTTCCCCCTGAGTTTAACTAACAGTGTTCTGTGAGATATAGCAATATTCCAGAAAACAATCATTCATACCTTTACATAATATTGATCCTACAGATCTTTCATTTTTTTCCCTCACAGCTGCTATGCCTTATTCCATGTATTTCGTTTATGACTTACACATTATTTACACACCAATGACACCTGCACCTAGAATGTTAGCATTTAACCAATTCATCTCTGGTTTATTATTTGCAATCTGGTCATATTGGTGTAACATCCTCACATTAAAGGTCAAGTTTGCTAGTATTTGTTTAATGCGAACAGCAACTCTTCAATTGTCCAATGTCACCTGTTCCTCATATCTCTGGCTAACGGGCGAAATGTCATTTCTTTTATGCCGTCATTTTTTATATTGGTTTTGCGAAAATTAATACGTATAAATTATAATATATGTCATAAAATATGTGTTGATTCTCTCTTCATCACACAACGTATACGTGGGAATTGATATACGCGCATGCAAAATAAATGCATATGTCTACATTGTGCAAGAGAGACTTACATATGCATTGTGCTTTCGACAACATCAGATTGAAATACTTCTTTCCGTAAGATCAGCAAAGTTAAGAAACATCGAGCCTAGTCTGTACATAGATGCGTGACCGCTTGGTAATGCCATGAACTGTAAGCTTAGATGCACAGATTGTCTAATGTATAATGACCCGGAAATATCTAATTTCATGGTTCCAAGTCTTGGGTTCGTTATATTCACTTACGGGAAAACAGACTCGGGAAAGGTATGGATCTTCCCCCATCGTGTATCACTATTATCATTATCTCAAAAATAAAACATTATTACAAAACTTTTTTTCTGGATTTAACAAACACTGGTCTACAATCTCTCCTGAATTGACTACTTCAGAAAGGGCATGTGCTGTTTTCTATGTTTTTTGTCATGCTGTATTCGGAGATAATCTTCAAATTAGATAATTAGTTATCGATTTAGTGACATTCTGTCATTTATATCATATACATTTGTACAAAGGATATTTTTAAGATAAATCAAAATCTCCCTTGATATGTTCTACCGTTCTATGCAGGATAACAGAATAATACTCAAAAGCATCAAGATGGAAATATTTGTCTGTCTGTCTGTTTGAAACTGTAGAAGTCTCTTCTCTGGTCACAGACTAATAATAATCGGCCAGCTTTAATGACATCTTCCTACCCTGATAGCATATGTCTATTGCTACAATGTCTTGATGGTTCTTTTTACCATTTTCCTTACTCCCAGCACCAATATGCGAGTTTAAGAAGTTGATCTTCAACGACATGTTACAGCCATGATGCTTATATCCCATCAGGAGGCCATGTATTGGTCTTCTGTAATTGTCTTTTCTTATTTTCGCAGAAAAAATATTTGCCACCGACTTGAAAGCTTTCCATACAAATTGATTCTTTTCCTTGTTAAAATGTTCATGCAGAAGTTTCGAATCCTACATATTGACTACTCTTTGCCTGAGAAATGTATTTCGCATATATTTGAATGCTGCTATTGTTTTGTCCGGAGCCTTTACGAGATTCTTCATAAGATTGGTTTGATGTGAACAGATGGCAACAAAATTTGACTCAACTAGCGGAGGATGTTTGAATTTTCCTTTACATGTTCAGGTAATTATTGTAGTTGCTAATTTAGTTGTATTTGTAATTGCTAATGTCTCTTGCTAATGTAGTTGCTAATGCAATGAAAACTTCTATCGTGGCTGCCTCATTCACAGAGAAAACAGTATTTGGTATATCCACCTTACAGTAATCGCAAAAAAGTAACGTTGTTAAAATCTCAAATTTCCTAGTAATGTTGATCATATGTAATAAATCTCAGTAGATGTGTAACAAGACTGATTTGAGATTTCTCTTCGAAGAATCAATTTATACCCTCCATTACTGTATGTGATTTGATAAGGCATTAGATACAATTGTAGTGCACCAAATCTACTACCACAGGGAAGAGGGGGAATAGATCTTTGTAGCGTTCATGCAAATCCCTGTAACTTCTAAACTAAATGTTCTGTTTTGCCCATAGCTATATCAAACATTCTTAATCTTTTAGGTTACTTGGAGTTATGAAATTGATTCAGAGAAACTATTTGGACAATAATCTTGGTCTTAATATCTTGTGATTTCAGGCCATGCTGATTAATTTTCATCCCCATCAGCTGATGGAATTTCAAACAATTGCCGTGCTTCTGGATCTTGTTTGTCTTCGCTATAGGCGACAATATAGTTTTGATATTGAAATATTAATTTCTTTTTTCTTTGAAAACAATTTGATGTACTATATAGAAGGAGGAATCAGTGTCATGATGGGATGATTCTCTACAAATCAGGGACGTTGCAAAAGGCATAAATATATTCTTCATTGTTAGTCATTGACTGATATTTGTTGCACTGTTATTATCGCATAACTGTGGTGCCCACATCTTGTCTTACTTTTAAATTTGGCATCAAAAATAGAGTTGGCAAGTTTTTTCGGTGATATATCTTTGAAAAAATGTTACTTTTCCCTTTCGCGGTGCAAAATTAACATCGCCACGAACATAGCATAAGTTTTCGTCTTTGTTCTGAAATTCACAGGATATTCTTCCATACGTCCTCTGCTTGAAAGCCTGGGTGGAAAAGAGAATAATATTTAGTTTATTGGGATAATATTTCTATATAATATGGATATTAGGAGTATAACAATTAATCTAGCAAGGATAGTAATTTTTTGAAATATTCCTATAACGCTAGTACCTTATACAGAATTCAATAGACATTACTCCATGCCTTCTTGGGCAAACTTTCATTACTGATATGAAGTGGAAAGACTACATTGAAGTAATTGGTATCTATACCATTCGTCCCCGCTTAGAATATTGCTGACACATATGGTCTGGTGGCCCCGCTATTTACATTGAGCTCGTTGATAAGATCCAAAGAAGAATCACCAATGTTGTTAGTGCTGATCTAGCGGATGAGCTCCAGTCACTTTCCCAACGTCGTAATCTTGTCTCTCTGTGTATTTTCTATAAATACTTTCATGGTATTTTATTCGAATGAGTTCTTCTCTATGCTACCTAGGGTTTTTGAAGTAAATACTCTGATGTCAAGATGTTATCAATTTCCAGTTAACTGGAAGCCATAAATTCTATGCTAATAGTTTCAACTGTGTACTTCATTCCGGCTCAATATTTTTCATCCAACTTTAATCTGCAAACAATTAAAAGCAATGTCAATTGCCATCTACTGTCCACTTGATTACTCACTTCTCTTTAGGTTCATCATTATTGTTTCTGTTTCTATTTCTTCCACGCCATATAACCCCTTGTGTTTTATTGGCATTACTGCCTTGCTTGTGGTGATTCACCTTAAAAAAAATCTAAATTCCAGATATCTTCTTTCGTTACAATGCCGTAAAATTAGATAAGATTGGCTAGATTTGTTCTTAAATTTTCGTATTCCGAATCACTGGGCCAATCAATGAGTAAAATATGATAAAGTAACAATATTTTGCTTGATAAATCAACATTTGATGTGGTTAGCATTATTTTCTACATTTGCTTATCATCATGAATATTCTGTGTTTAATATTTTTTATTGAGGGCATTTATACTATTAATTCTTCCCCAACCCGAAGCATTTGGATTAATGTGAAACGCTTATATATATATATTATATATATATATATATATATATATATATATATATATATATATACAAAAATCCCAAGAGGATAGAATCCAGGTATAAAGGGTCAAACACTAATATTCCATGATTATAATTTATTACATTGGAATCGTAATCACGATCTAAACCACCAGACAAACAAATTCAAAAAGAAATTGGAAAATATAACTCAATGTATAAAATACAAAATTTTAGTGAGAGTGTATGTTTTGGAATGGGAAACAAAAGGAATATTTTCCGATTTCTTTTTTTTAATTTGTAGGTCTGATGATTTACTTTGTGATTACGGTTCTAATGTAATAAATTATAGCCATGGATTATTAGTGTTTGAGTATTTTATCACACACACACACACACACACACACATATATATATATATATATATATATATATATATATATATATATATATATATAGGTTGGTGTGTAAAAAATAATGTCGTTTTTGACGTTAAGTTGAACGTCAAAAAAACGACGTTATTTTTTTGCACCAACGTAATATATATATATATATATATATATATATATATATATATATATATATATATATATATATATATATGGAGAGGCTCACAAGGGGTATTCATCTTTATTAATGATCAAACTAATATAGCTGTTGATATCAACAGTTTTTCTCGTGCACTTCGAATGTCACCGTCGTCAGAATCGTGGAAAGCCATGAACTGCAATGTTTTTTTTTTATTTTATACGGGCCGATATCTTCCTTTATTTGAGTAATAAATATACATAACATTGCATCAAGCATAAAAACGTGTCAGCTTGCATGACACATGGTGGAGCTGGTTGCTTCGGCATGTTTAAAGCATTTTCCCGTTCTTGTTGATTCTGAAAAATGTTGGCAACTTCATTTTACTCAAATTTACATATCTAGGCATTCTTTTTAACCGCTGTAAAGAAATAATAAAACTCCTCCCTAGCGGAATGGAGTAACTCCTATCCGATACCACAACGAAACTAAAAGTCTGTATATTGAAAACAATGAATTTATAATATAAATATATATCTACTGTAAGTAAGACTTAGCAACAGAAATGGGGTGCTACAAAAGGGTATTTAGAATAGCACAGGCAGAGAATATGATTAACGAGGAAGTTGTAAGGGAAATTGAAAAAAAGTTCAAGCATAATTGAATTGAGATATATGAATTTTCTTGGACATATAATGAGGAAAGAATACAATGTGTTTGGCACAGAAAATATCGATGGCAAAGAACAGGAGGAATCAGCAGGTCACCTACCTAATGAGCATTTTTAAATGGATGACAAAACAGCCAATGGCACGGATAGAAAAAAGACAAACTAAAAAGAAAAACCTATTTTCCTGAAGAAAGAAAATACATGACTGACATTATGTAGTCTGTGCTAACAGTGGACAGCGCAAATGTAAAACGAAGAGAACGTTTGGTTAATTATCTGGGCCTCGTCAAATAATAAAAAATATAGTCGTAGATTAATTGTGTCAATCATTGTTGCACACTTGGTCAAATTTCTATAAACAATTAAAGTGTCTTTGAAAATCTATTCTAGACTGTTCCTTTATTGATATTATTGAAGTGTTAAAAAATAATTATGGCAATTAGTGTTAATAAATAATTCTAATTAATCCGGGTGTTAAAACTTGCTCATTAATGAAAACAATATTGCTTGAGGATGAAGCTATTGAGGATTTGTAGGTTGATATGTTATTCCTTCTGACCAAATATGTGCTTTGAAACATACAATGGTATAAAACAAGTCTAGAATACAGCTAGATTAACAATCTAGCTAATATTTTTTGAAAGAATTTAAGACGGGAAATTCAAAAAGTACGAATCACAATTATCCCTGCACACAGGATCCTTATTAGAAGCCACCCAAACGAATATATAATCAGTAAATATTTTAAAGTAAAAAAGAAACAAACCTTAATAAATATCGCTAACGCGTGGAAAAAGTGTTAATTGCCAAAATGGCTAATGATATACTGCAACAATTTAGCTAAGATAAAATACGTAAAAATTCGAATAGTAGAAGTATTGTGTAAGCGACTACGACTTAATCTAACGAATCAGTGCTATACATATAAATAGGTTTCACAAGAAGAGTAACAAAAACATCTACGTGATGCTAAAATTCTAACGAATCGCATAATAGACAAAAGGAACTGAAAGTCATTTTATATGTAAAATTTTCGTATATGATGCTTAAAGTTATTAAATCTGTGCACAGATGATAATTGATAGGAACAAATATAAATGACATTAAAATTGAACAAGATGCAGGGCATAAATATAAGAACTGTAACCAACAATAATGGTTGCTTCCCAAGAGATCTGAAGAGATTTGCAAATGGACTGGAATTATTAGGAACCCAAAGAAGAACTCAAGAAAACCAGCCGATCGATTTATCAACATAAATTAAAATGTGATAAAGAAATAAAATATGAAGTCCTATTATCTGTACGCGAAACCAATTTTGTCTGATGTGAAACTTCAATAATTACAGAAATTGGAGAAAAAATAAAGAATAATAAACTAGTAAACAAAGCCTGAAAACGAAATCAGTAACCGAGGAGATATTAGTAAAAAATTATGATGAAGAAAAAGAACATATTTCTCGATAAGAAAAAAATTATCCAGATTTTTGTAAAGTGGATTTGAAGAATAACAGATAATGTAGAAGAAGAAGAAGAAGAAGAAGAAGAAGAAGAAGAAGAAGAAGAAGAAGAAGAAGAAGAAAAGGAAGGTGAAGCGGAGGAAGAGAATGAGAATTAGATGAATGTTATGACGAAGAAACGGCAAATAAGATGAGATTATCAAAAAATAAATAAAAATGCGAAGAAAACGAACAGGCAACAAAGAAGACTCAAAATGTGCAAAAAGAATGGATTATAGCGAAAAAGAGGTGAAAATAATTCAATAAAGAAGAAGAAGAAGAAGAAGAAGAAGAAGAAGAAGAAGAAGAAGACGAAGAAGAATTAATAGAGTTTGCAATGTAGTCGAGTAGATACAGAAGGCTGGAGTAAGAAGGCGCCAAACAGTATAAAAAAATATTAGCAACATAGCAGAGAGGTCTAAGATGATGGCGATGATAAAACTATAAGAAACCTAGCAATAAGACCAGAAGAAAAGAAGAGATAAAAACGAAGCAAATCTAGAAGGAAAGAGGGCAAATAAGAATAGGTAGTAAAGTCCATTCAGAATAAGGTAGGAAAGCGAAAAAGTGGCAAAAAATTAGTCGAGACAAAAAATGAAAAAAATAAAAATAAAAATGTGCCAAATGTTGAGAACAGAAAAAATGGATAATATCAAAACAAATAGGAGACGAAGCGGCAGCAATTAAAAACAAAAGATGCGGCTAAGAGAAAGAACGAACAAAAAGAAAGCCGAGAAATAAAAGCCCAACAAAACAAGGAAGTAGCAAAAAAAAACTTTCCATTAAAAAATATTTATAAAGGTTACAAAGAAAAGAATGGACAGTAACATTTAAAAAGAAATTTGTAAAGTTGAGTAGACGAGACATAAAACGTAGTATTGGCTGCATTAACGTTGAGAAATAAATGCTGAAGACAATTGGTAAACAACAAGCGACAGCAATGAAGTATGTGAGATTAAAAAAGAAAAGGAGGAGAGAAAGCTTAAACAAAAGCATCAAGGAAGAATTGTTAATAAAGAAACAGCGATGATGAATGAGATTAGAAAAACTGAGAGAGAGAGAGAGAATATTAAGCGCACGTGAAAAGGGAGAAGAAGAGGTGATAACGAAGGAGCGAAAGATAAAGTGATTAAAAGGCTTTCGAGTAGTTGAAAATATTGAAAAGAAGAAGATAAATAAAAATGTGAAAAAAAAGAGACGAAAAGAAGAGAAAAGAAAGAAGAAGTAGACACAGAGAAGAATTAGAAGTAAAGGTCATAATGAAGACGAAATTGAAGAAGACGACGCGGTAAATATGAATCAGTGAAAATAACAAAGTACCGAACTAAAAAAGAAAATGAGGAATAGTATATAAATACGTATTAGACAAAAAGTAAAAAATAATCAGAAGATAAATGAGAAGTAGAAGAAACGCCCAAAACGAAAAAAAAAATTCAATAATAATGATAATACTACTACTACTATTACTACTACTAATAATAATGCATTATTCTAAGGCTGATGTTTCCAGATTCCGAAGAAGGCAGAGGATCTGTCAAACTAGAACTGTCTTAGAAAACCACAACAATTGTTCTTCAAAGACACCTGGAATCTACAGAAGACAGGATGGTAATCTGTATAAAAGAACATGAAAGAAATAAAAATAAAAATATTCAGTAATAAAGAATCCAACAAATTCAAAATGTAATTTCAAGCGGGTGAATTAATGGAAATAAACCATCATACATCTACTATAGCGACAAACCTAAAAATGAAAGCAAAAGCAAATAGAATATACCAGACGCAGAAGCCTTACCAAGATAAGCCTCTTCACGGTGAATACTCAGCCTGATATAGACAAATTCTGTACTCGTTAGTGTTTAAGTAGTGCAGGTTTAAAAGCTGAAACAGAAGTTTTAAATCGTGATGCACAGAAACAGCATAGTAGTAATTACCAAGCAAACATACTGAAAAATTGTGTTGATTCCAAATGCAGATTCTGCGATAAATATCCACAAACGATTGACCATTTTGCACCAGGTTGCACATTTTAGCATCAACTGAATACAAAACTCGGCATGATAGGGTGGGATAATATCTGCACTGAAAAATATACCACTTTTACGGGAAGGAAAAAAAACAAGAAACTTGTGTGAACATCAACCAAATCCGGTTATTTTTTTTGGTGACTACAACTTATAGAATGCCGAATAGTATTTTAGAAGTGATTTGAGTCGCTATGCCGGGCATTAGAACAAAATTATTCACTCTAATATAAGGTGAACCTGTGATATTTGAAAAATAATTATTTTTATTACTTTTACGGTAAGTATTGAATGCTAATAAATAAATGTCAAAACATAGAATATATCAATGGAAAAATAATTTCTCCAGGGATTGGCATCCGACATCATGTTATCAGCAATTTCGGTTTATTGTAGATATCCATTACCAAATGTGTCTTTGATATCGATAAAGTAAACATATATATGCAATTTCAATTGAAACGGATTGTCAAGATAGGTCGATGAAGATTATTTTTTCTTTAATTTGTACTAGTGTTTACTTTTCTGGGCATAGAATGTGTTCAACCTGTACCTAAAAATTTCTGCAGAATAACTGTGATATATACGAACATAATAAACTCGTGCACAGTCAAAATCGGTTAAGAATACCGGAAGAATTATCATTAAAAAAGAAGCCATATATGATGGATATCAGTTATGAACAAGGACACAATGTTCTGACCGCGTTCAAAGGTAAAAAACATTGTCATCCTCATATATATATATATATATATATATATATATATATATATATATATATATATATATAGGATGGCAATGTGTATATATATATATTATATATATATATATATATATATATATATATATGACATGAGTTAACGGTTTTTGCCGACATCATCAAATTTTTGCATTGAATAATTAGCATAAAAACAAACAATAAAATAATTTTTAAAATCCATAGTCCTAATAAATAGTTTAAATGCCCTACAAAAAAAGGATAACTCTTTATGAAGTCGTCAAAAAACAAATGTTAGCGACTTACGACAGTTTTTATATACACAAAAGACTTTCAGAAAAAAATAAAATAAAAAAATAAAAAAATCTCCGTAGACACTTAAACCAGACTAGGCGAAATCATCTTCCGCTTTAAATTTAGACACCCCAACCTTACCCTGACTTGACATCTGTGAATGTAACTTTATACTGATACAAATTATTAACACCTTACGCCCCTTTTTCTTTAAACAATTGCTCTAGCCGTTACCATAGAAATTTTGATTTCAATAATGAATATGCTATTAAAACACGTAAATTTCAGAAATAAGTTATTTCTAAAAAAAATTTCACTTGAAGATGGACCAGAGCTTACTTTAATTCAATTTAATTCAAATAATTATATTGAAGTTTTCGGGTCTTGTTTTGAAACATGAGAACTCTTATGTAGCGTGTTTGAATCATATTTTTAAATAAATAATTATATATATATATATATATATATATATATATATATATATATATATATATAATGTATCCAGGCGCGCCAGGTTCCATGGGATAACTGAGTCCCATTCTTCGTTTTAAAATAAGGAAAACTCCGATGCAGCCTTTGAAAGGCATTTAGTTACTAGTTATACTCTTTAAATAAAATCAAAGATAGAAAAGATCTCTATTTTTTTGTGAGAGTAGTTAACCCTGAGTGCTATGCGGTGATGAGCGTGGGAGGCATCACACAGGCCTAACGTGCTGGGAGTATGTAGTTGCAAACATTTTCGTAGACGTCTGAAGACACTGACCCCTTCCCCTTCAAATTTATTTAATTAAAAGATTCAGGAACACAAGTATGTGAGCAGGCCCTTTCAGGGACAGTATTTTTAACCTAGAAAATCTGGACTGAACACATCTTGTCAAATAATAAATTGGCAACCTTCATTTTTGCGTGCCAAATATCTAATTTACTCTTCAAATCAGGCTTATTCCAAATCTATAACGCCAACAATGAAAAATGCGTGTTGGAACGTACGCGTCTTGTTCGACTTACCATATGCTACAGAGATAGCGCCTCAGACATCTCTTGTATGCAAAGAATTATTTCTGTTCGATCTCGATTATTATCCCATCACAAACACTGCTTTCTGACGATGGGCCGTTTAACAGAACGAGGTTCTATATATGCAAAATTTTGTAAAGAGATTTCATCAAGGGAACGACGGGAAGATGGGATATTCATTGCCATTATATCGTATTTTGTAATTATTTTGTCACAATTACCGTACGGATTTTCGATCGGATAATGATACTTTGTGTACAACTTCAATCAAATTAATTCATGGTTTTAATAAATATTTATGCTGCGACTTTTCTATGTCATCTGGACGGAATTTCGTAGTTTTTTGACGATTTAAGAACAATTCAGGTGTATATGGATTAGCTGATAAATCTTAGAGGTTAACCTCATATTCCGGGTTGTGTACATCGCATTGGAAGAAACACCATACTAATGTAATGCTCTTATTCAAATTCTGCCAAGTCTAAGGGATTTTGCTACTCAATACTTGCTTTAAATAAATAAATAAATAGAATGTGATATGAGCCCTCGACGCTCAGATCACTGGTATATTTTCTGCTTTGTTCAAGTATTCTCCTATAGTTTTATAAGAGGTTCTGAGTACCAGAAAATACCCATCGTTATATAATATCCTGTCCATTCAGTATCTGTCAAAAATTGAAATATGGTGACAGGAAGTTCGTATAAAGGACAGATTGATTTCGACTTGAGACTAAAGAAAAGTTTAACAGTCACTAAAGCGCTCTGATGACTGTTAATATTTCCATCTTGGAAGACCACTGTCTAAAATTAGGTAAATCTCTTTGAAGCCGAACGTTCCATGTTAAGATATATATATATATATATATATATATATATATATATATATATATATATATATATATATATATATATTCCTGGAAAGAAAAACGCTGCACTTGTGAAGACTATTTTTGCTTCAGTGACCGGAAATGAACATATAATGAACATAATAAGTTCTGGTAATCTTTTAACGATTTTAAGTGAACGTTTAGCGAAATCTACTTATGGCAAGGGCTATATACTTGCGTGAAAACAACCAAGAATTCTAATCTTATGCTTACAAACGAGACATAAAAGACATCTACAACCATTTACACACGGGCTCTGGGCCACACTGGTTGTTTTTTTTTTTTTTTGCCGCTGTGGTTAAGAGTAGAAGGTAACCGTTGAGTAAGACGTATGAGATCAAGGCAACAAGGCGGGAAATTCTTTTACGAAGTTCTCAACCGTTAAAGATGTTGCTGTCATTCACAATCTTTCATCCACTCTTGCTGAGATTGAGGCTGCGCTAAGCCTAAAGAAGTTTGATAAAACGCCTGGTAAAGATGATATTGTGAACTCCTACAGCAAGTTGGGAAAAGGTCTTTGGAAATAATTTATTTTATTATTCAAGTAATGTGCATAGAAGATAAAGCGTCCAACTAAACGAGTTGAAGAGACGTTCTAAGGACATATGCTTTCTAATCGTGTCTGGATGATGTTCATACTATTTCTTTTCAGTTTTCTTCCTGTAGAGTTTGCATATTTTCAATGTAGATCGTCGCACAGGTTGTCACACCGTGTTTAATATTCACTGGGTTCTAACGCGGTGCAACCTTAAACATGATGGTCAATTCGTCCTGGATATTTATCACAGAATCTTCATTGAGAGTTACCAGAATTTTTCAGTACATGTGCTTGTTATTTTCTAGTTATCAAATATTGGTCTTGTGCAACAAGAATAAAAACTTGGATGTCAGCATTAAAACCTGCACCACGTAAACATTGATGGTGCATTTGCTTTCTTTTTTAGGCTGCTGTAGATGTATTACAGTTTGCCTGCACTTTTTGAAATTCATTTTGAATTTAATGACTTCTAGTACTGAAAACATATTTTTATCTCTTTCATATTTTTGACACATCCAGTCTTCTGTAGTTTTCAGGTATCTTCGAAAGCCGATTGTTACGGTTTTGTAAGACGGTTCTATGCACTATTTACATTGTTCGGATTATTGTCCTCATATTATGTATCACAACGTTTCGGCCGTTGTACACGGCGGCCTTCTTCAGGTGGTTGGAATGTTGAACTGAACCCTTTATTTCGCTCACTGGGGTAGACTGTTCTAGTTCCAAGTGTCATGTCTAATGGATGTCAGTTATCAGTTATCTTTTTTCATTTCGCTTTTTGGGGTAGACTGTTCTAGTTCCACGTGCCATGTCTAATGGATATCAATTATCAGTTATCTCCTTTGATTCGCTCGCTGTGGTAGACTGTTGTAGTTCCAAGTGCCATTCCTAATAGATGTCAGCTATCAGTTATCTCCCGTTAATTCCCCTTTCCATGTTCTCCACCACCTTAACCAGTTATTGATGTCACACTCTTTGGGTCCTGTCACTGCATCTAACTAACGCCTTTCTCTACTGTGCCATGTGTCATTGAGGATATCTATGTAGGAATTTCTGGGTATTATAAACTTGAACGAATTGTAAGCCTCAATCAAACATATAAACTATCAACATCAGCCTTAGAATTATATATACTGTGGCATGTGAGACTCGTTTTGCCATCAATGTCAGCTATGGTCCACTGAAGGATGTTCAATTTGTATTGAACACAGGGAATATCAAAATGTTTATGGCTTATATTCTCTTTCGGGAATTCAAATCAGTATTTAACACAAGGCACACACACTGTAATACATTTTCTTACTTCCTCCCTCATTTGGGTGTGTTGAATTCCTTATCCTTCGCTGATTCGTAGATATTTATAGTCTTCTTAATGTTTCTTTTCCTGGAATCTAGATCTAGTCAGTGTATTTTTTGTAATTCTCCCTTTCTTGAACATAACATATACACATGTATCTAACCCGAAATCCATAACGATATCGTTACTGAAAGATTATACTTTATGGAAGATACCTGTCAACTCATTATCGGCTTTGGCAAAGAGGTAGACATAATCCAAGTAGAACAGGTGATTTAAAATATTATTCTACACATTGTTATTACTGCTTAGTTCATGCGCAATGGTGATTAAGTTCATACAGAAGAGAATGGCAGACAGCCAGTTTCCATGAAAGTTATTCCACGACTGGAAGTCGCAATATCTTTCATATGATTTAGGTATAAAGTGGTTTTTCATAGATTTGTGATATATTTAAGAGATTTTGCCATCACCGAGGTCATTTTGTACATTTCCAAAGCCTTACGGATCAAGAGGGTGGCACACTATCAAAAGATTTAAGGTAATCTACACAAGCTGTGCTGAGATATCGTCTTATTTATTAGTAGTTGAGCTGAGCTTTTATTATTATTATTATTATTATTATTATTATTATTATTATTATTTCCTTTAAATTTTGGTGTGTACTCATTTCTTTCCGGTCCCACCAGTGACATAATGTCAGAAGTGGCATTATTATATTTTCCAATGTGCAAAAATATCACACATACTTTACGTTGAGAATGTCTTTCATAATGTGTGGTCTATACACGTGAGAACATTTTCTTTGTATTTCTTTAAGGCTTAGGCTACCAGGAATCCCTTCAATGATTATATTGGAATATTTTCCAGTAAACCCGAGGGCTCCATCTACAACAGGAAATGTTGATTTTCTCATGACCACATTTCTGAGATTTCGATTTCAACATCCTTTTTATTTTGACAGTTGTTTGAAGACATTCAAAGAAGCATTGCAGTATGCAAGGTCTGCCATATCAAAAGGAAGGCACTTTTTTTGTTTGCGGTCTCTAATAACAATCTCTGGACGTTTAGATTTGATTGTTCTGTTTGTGTTTATTGTGAATTCCCATAAAATTTTTACAGGTCCTATCTCCGTAACATGGTCGTTGTGGTGTTCATACAAATTTCTTGCAGTTTCCTATCAGTAGATGCTGCAGAATTTCCATTTCATTTAGTGGCACACGCTGTCATCTCGTGTCCCATATTCAGTGGGTGTACCGTACAACCTGATAATAAATTGTCAATTATTTCTGCATAATTATCTGAGAATTTGAAATTTGGGCTAACACATTTTTTCAATATGTGTGCTTGATAAATTCTAGCATTTATCCTGTGTAGCAATTATGAATACTTTTGCTTTCTGCTTTTAACCCTGCACTATTTAATCTCTGATGGGTACAGCGTTTTACTACGTCAGCTTGTTTGGTACGGGCTCTGTACTTATTGTGAAGCTGTATATCCTTTCACCGTTTCTGTGTCTGGTTATCTGCATTTACTTTTCTGCTTCAGTCAGTGTATTGAACCTATTATTATTATTATTATTATTATTATTATTATTATTATTATTATTATTATTTTACATACCAAATTTAAATTGTGGTAGATAGCACGAAAGTACAACTTGATTGTGGTAACATATTTGCTTAATGATTTTGAATGTACGAGTATACCCAATGTCTGACATTTTCGGAAAATCGCTGATCTCCAATTTTCTCAACCCAATTCGTGAGTTTGGTGATTTATAATGGCAAAAACACCAACAACCATAGAGATGACTTCATTAATGGGACAAAACATATAGCCTTGACCTTTCATACCCGCTACCATGAAAGGTTATAGAAGAATTTCCCATCAATACCAGAAATTGTGATGATTGTGACAGTACAATTAAGAATCCTATTTTCTTGAAAATTTTTTCTAAGCCAATGATTTTATTAATTTAATTGAGAGTAGTTCAAATTGTTCCCTCAATGAATACCGAACGTTTATTGGAAGGAAAGAGTTAATCCCGCCAATATCAGTTTTTTTTTTTTACTGTTTTCATCCATTTCTATTGTATAAACATTTCCGTCCGAATTCCAGCCACAGATCTAAGGTCAGAAATAGCTTTATGATATTCTCCACTGATACTTTTTTTGTAAAAAATTAAAAAAATAATAATATATAAACTACTATCACAAAAGTCTTACATTGATAAAACTCTTGGTAATGTGTGAACTGTATTTGTGTGTACATATTTTGTATTTCTTTAAGGAATATCCGTATTATGATTATTATATTTCTTTTTATTTCTGGTGTGTACACATTTCTTTCCGGATCCTGCCCAGAGACCTAAGGTTAGAAATGGCATCATGACATTTTCCATTAACCAATTAAAAAAAAAAAAAAACAACAACAAATAATAAATTTATTTTACATAGATAAAGCCCTTCGTAAGTTATGGGCTGTACTTCTCAGAAAATTTTTGAATATCTTGAAAGGATGGATTTACAGGAAACCCTTCAATTAGTCTACTGGAATCTTTCCCAACCAATCCGATGTCTCCAACTATAATAGCTATTGTGGATGTTCGCATGTGCCTCATTTTTTAGATTTGTTGTTGATGTTATTATTATTATTATTATTATTATTATTATTATTATTATTATTATGATTATCATCATCATCATCCAGTCATTAGCTGGTTCATAAAATGTATCTAGTATCATTGGTAATTGAGTGACAAGAAGTCTCCTCAAATATCCAGCACTGTCTTAGCAATTTAAATAATTTGTCGTATTGTTATTCCATTCAACTATTTCTAGGGAAGCAACAGCAGGAATTTAAGCAAAGAAAAACATTTTGACCACCTTCTGTTTGAACCCATTCAATTGAGCCTTTTATTGGAGTTTTATATTCCATATCTCTCGCAGAATCCTGGGATGATCCTGGAATATTTCCAATTTCTCACTCGCCTTTATATTCACAGTGCGATGCATCAGTACAAACAAATTCAGTATCTATTAAGTCTTCTCTCTTTCATTTCTATAGTTTTTTTAACATAAAATGAAAATGCTTCATGCTATCCAATGCACAATTTAAATTATGCAACTGATTAATGTAATTAGTTTACAACTGGGCATATGATACTGACTTGCTGTAAAGTGCCATTTTTTACGGGGATGATAGCCTTAGATTCTAATGAGCATTGACCTAAGTTTCTATATTGGAATAACTAGGAATTTCACAGCAGATTCCCTAATTTTAACATATTTTTATTGAAATATCTCAGGTTGTTGTATAATAACATAGAGCATTTTTTATTAATATTATTATAAACATTGTTCCTATAGCAATTCAATTTTGAATTTCCACTTTTTCTGTCTCTGCTATCTTCATTTTTGTCGTCACATATTTTTCTTTGTATTTTATTTTAATTTTCTTTTTCAACGTAGTTTCAAGATCTCGTTCCTTCTAATTCCTCTTCTGCTTCAACCATTTTCTTAGTTTTTAAAATGTTCCTTCTCTTCATTTTTCTTCCTCCTCGCTGTAGTAATTTTCAATGGTGTTGGAATCTTCATTATTCAAACAATCGCCAGGAGATGTTTATACCGAGTTGATTAATTGCAGACAACTGGAATAGTTGGGGAAGTAGGCGACATTAAGCAACAAAAAATGAGAATATCATAATCTTATATATGAAGAGATAATTAAAAAATTCCAGTCACATAAATTGATCACATGGCTCACAGAACATACACAACGAGAAATACAACATCAGATAAAATCATATATATGTGTGTTAGACACCTTAATTGACACCTAGAGGGCTAGAATATTTATTCGAGCATGTGGATCCATATGATATCGAAAACACTGTGCTTACTGGATGCGTGTGTTGTTATTTCACACTCACGCGGTAAAATCTGTGGCGTATATCCTATTCAAAATGATGAGCAAATTCTTCAATTTCTTTCTCTATGTCTCAAAAACAGACAAGCATACACACACTGATTTTCTCTCATGCTTTATCTTTCTCAAATCCAGTAGGCTCCCCGAGGAAAATTGCCACAGCTCTCAAGACATTAGCCGTAGGATATTACCTCATGAATAACCTGTTTTGAAATTAGAGTTAGATTAACCGATTGTGGCAGACAAATAGCTCAAAATATTTATGTGATTACTTTTAAACGTTTCTATCCCAGCAAAACGATAATGTCACTGAGACGCAAGGGCGTATCAAGAGTGAAAGGACATGAGATAACTTTAGAGAGGAGAAAAGACAATACAAGAACAGGTTTCAAGTACACAGAAAATGACCATTGATGATGCTTTCACCATTTTCAAGCTTGTAGGTGACAGAGAATAAAAAAAAACGAATGAGACTTACTCAAGCTAGAAATATGAGAACAAAAAATTCCATTAGAGGAGACCTTACGGTTAGATCTAGCTAATTTAATACTAAAAAGTTGAGGCATATTTGAAGTCTCGTATTATGTGTAAATTCATGCAGTCAAAGTACTATGGAGAAAAACTCATCAGAACAAATGCCAGGAAAAGCTTTATAGAAAATACACGTCATGGCGATTGGAATATTGACTAAATCAGAGATGCCAGGTGATAGCCGATAATATTATAAACCGTAAACTTGGATTATACCATGTAAATCGTAATGCATATCAGGAGCAGCAGGGTTACCACGACGTGGTTTAATGGTTAGCAAGCTTTTCTGGCTAAAATAGTTATACTGAATAATTGTTTCGATCCTCAATGGATTCTCCATATATATGGCCTTGTGCGACAACTAAACTACGCTTAGAGAATCAATATATCAGGAACAACAAGCCAGATGTGGTATCAATGTTTAATGCACGGACGAAATGTTTATGCTGGTGAAAGGGAAAGATCAATTCCTAAGATGGCTAAAATACAACAGTTATGTTTTGGGGCAGCTAAAATTAAAAGATATTTCATGTCGTAGCTAACAACAATCCACTGTGAGACAACATCATTAATGTGGAAGGACATCTGAAGATAAGCTGCATGTTAAACTCTTTAAAATATCTTCAATATATATAGAACCACACTTAAAAGTACGTCATACATTTGAAAAAGGTTTTATGCAAATTTTAAATTATAAAATTCCAAAGAAACTTACGTTAACTGATTATAATGACATCAATGATTATTATTATTATTATTATTATTATTATTAGTAGTAGTAGTAGTAGTAGTAGTAGTAATCCAAATGTTTCCTTTGATTTCTGTTGTATGCTAATTTGAATCCGGGTCGCAACCTGAGACATACGATCAGAAATGGCATCATGATATTTTAACTAAAGATTTTTTTCAAGATAAGACTAAACCCATATTACGTTGATGAAGCCTTTCGTATGTCGTGATCTATAAACTGGAGAATATTTCTTTGTATATATTTAAGGCTTGTGCTACAAGGGACAGCTTTAATGAGTCAATCAGAAATATTTCTCATCAACACGACGGATCCAAATAAAAACGGAATTACTGATATTCTCATGTGACACATTTTTTTAGATTTCCTCTTCCAGATGGGTTTGATAGTTTTTTGAAGAAATTCAGAGCTACATTAACCACTGCATGCATTGTCATGTCAATAATGAAGTATATTCTTTTATTGTGGGTTTTGATCCGTATGTCTGAGAGATTTAACTGTTATCTCTGCATTGTAAAGTTCCATAATATTGTTACATGTCATACAACTATAATGAGTTGAGGGTGTTGTTCTTACCAATTTTATTTTGCAGTTTCCTTCTCATAAAAATTACAGGTCTTTCGGTGCATAATATTTTCGGTTCATATCATTATCCACAGTGTAATGTCTATTATTACATTCGGTAGATGATAATACCGTGCAATCGAATACAATATGATGATGGTTATTTTTCTTCACCTTTCATGTTTTAACTGATAACCAAACCACTTTGTCTGGGGAATAGAGACTATATACTTTAAAACTCTTTGAATATTTGTTTGTGTATGTTTCTGAAATTTAAGTCTCTGCTGCAGTGTTTGGTGCCTAAAAGCTTTCCTGATCTTCGTACGTATTCTCTTCTGACCATCATATTCATCCGATTCTGCGTCAGCAATACTCTCCTGTTTCAACTATTCTTCTTTCAAGCGTGCATGATTTACAAGTTGTCGAATTCAATTTCCTCTTGTTAATTTCCAACATTGCAAATGTGGCTGTACAAACTTCACTTCTTGACAAAAGCTTCTGAAAGCATTATTGTTTTGTCATTAATTTTATGTTCGTTATATGGGCCATTTTGACGTGACAAGGTTGATTGTCTTTTGAGAAGTCACGCACAAGAATCACCAGCAGCATATTACTAATCCCTTTAAAAACTCAAGCTTTCTCCCTACCTTAATTCCCATTTAATACGAAGGTTTATGGATCCTAACGAAAAAAATCCCTCTACACCTGATGCATGTGAGAAGTTTTTGCTTCAAAACTCAGAGACACGAATTATATACTTAAAGGCTTTCAATATCTTCAATTAAACTGTCTTATTATATCCCAATTTATAGTATAAAATATTTAACTAAAAACGGCCTGGTTTTCATTTTGTTTTCTTTCTGTGTTTGTCTTTGTTTTTTCTCAGTCTATCCATATACAAGCAGGATTTTGTCTGTTTATTTCTACTTTCGGTTTTCTCCTTGCAATATATTTTACCAGGAAGCTGTTTTTAAATATAATTCTTTAAACATTTCTAGAGTTTCTACATATATGTATTCATTCATCAGTAAGCTATGTACAATCCATTATACATGAATGAATAGGCATATTTTTCCCGTGGGAGGTTTTCATTTTTTTAAGGTAGACCAATTGCCATTGAGAAGTAAAGGATTCATACTTTTGCCAAGGGTATTAGCACGTAAGTGAATGTAATGAATTCGACGGGGATTCGAACTCTGCTCTCTGATTCCTCGATCCGAGCCGCTATCCATTACTCCACATTTTCTCTTTTCATTCTTATTACCTATTACTATTGGATTACTAGTCTTTTCTAAAGTACACACATTTTCAATTTCTATTTGAAATTCTTCATATTTTTTAAATCTTTTAAATATTTCCTGAGATTTTATAACCGGGAATGGAAACGGTAATATTAGCCGTTTTTCTATAAGTAAACGTTTGATATTCCTTGACAGAGCACGCAGTACTGCTTTCTTAAAACATTTTCCCATAAAAAATAGGTTTCTCAAGTCCATTAGCTGTTATTTCTTTTCCGATATTGATGGAGGTTTCCTTCGTAAATTTTTATTTAAAGTAGTGTAGAACGTTTTGATTATGTCATATTTTTCTCTTCGATTTATATGTGATATCCACTTCAGTTGTAGCTGTTGTTGGTAATTCTCAAGTGACGTAGTTTCTATTATCTACTACAGATTTTTTTTTTTTTTTTGGTTTTCTGTAGCCCCAGTCGACAATGTTGGAAAGAGGATGGTCTTCACCAACAACCAAAGGTTTCACTCGCGGAAAAGAATTATGAACCATTGGGCTTAGAAAGTGGTTCTATACAACCGCGGGGTTAGATAACAATATCTACAACGTTATTTGAAGTTTTTTGTTTTTATTGTATCTCTGTTACCGTTTTGTATATCGAGGTTGGTCTGCGTGGTGAAGTACAACAAAAACTGCATTATCTTCAATTTCTTACACTGGTGATACTTTTGTTTTTATTTTATTGTGACGATAATAATTTTTGTGTCATTCCAATGAATATACGCTACACGGTTTATATGGAAATTAACTTGCGTAGAACATGGGACGATTTGATTTGATTATTCTGAATGGGTCTATTATTAAGTCCCATGAAGTTATCACATGTTATAACTCTATCTGTCTATTGACACCAGTCCATTGCATTTACCTTCCCGCAAACGCCGATATTGGTCCATTCTGTAATTTCGTGTTTATATTCTCTGCGTGATAACATTGTGCAACATGATACAAGATGGTCATTTGTTTCTGGATATTTAAAGTTAAAACAATTTTTCAGTATGTATACTTGATAATTTCTAGTTAGCACATATTGGTCTTGTGCAGCAAGAATAAAATCTACGGTTTCAGGTTTTCACAGTGCACTATATAGCCACTGAAGTATACAGGGTTTGTGTACATGAAGCTTGTTTATAGAAGCAGAATATTGATCATAAAATTATTATTACTATTATTATTATTATTATTATTGCTATTATTATTATTATTATTTGTCTATGTAATGTTTCCTGCTTCGTATCCTACATAGCCGGGTAATACTATGGTTTTTAGACCGTATAGGAAAATTGTCATCAAGTAGGGTGACCTTTCAAGCAACTTGCATGTAGATGTTACCTGGGACACTATTATTAAAATTGACCATCTCTTTTATCACGAGGCCCAGATCTACGATTATCATTGGTACAATCTTAGTCTTCATTCCCCAAGTTTTGTTAATCTCGATCTCGTGGTTCTAGCATTTGGACAATTTCAAGGAGATTTTTCAAATTGGATAACTATTCAGTTGAAGATGATTTGATTCAAATTAAATTGGTGAACGGCCTTCAAAATGAGGAGTATCGGTAAATGGCACTAATGTACCCACAATTGGGAAGGTTGTCACTATAACCGTGTGTTGAATTTGTTCCGCAACAAGAATTAAATAATAAAAAATAACTTTAATAGAAAAATGATAACACATCTAGGAGATGAATTGAATACATACGCGTTAAAGAAAAAATGACAGAATAATGTGAATTTATTGGGGATATCAATAGAAAAAAACCAAAAAAAAACCCAATAATGTCAGGTATATCTAAAAGATGTGAAAATATTTCAAAGTGAATCATTTTAAAGATATGTGTAAATCCCAAAAGAATAATGAAGACTCAGTTCAACAAAACGAAGCGGAAATACTTTTCGATGCTTTTCCTTGAAAAAATATCAAAGGTTAATTAAAATCTGAATCGATAATGTTTTATTGTATATGCAATTATATACAGAAAGTGACGTCATGCTGATACCCAGAAAATTCTGGAAGAATTTAGGAAAACCAAGATTAAAGAAAAGCCATGTCTAGTTAAATCAATTTGACGTATCCGTGATAAAAAATGGCTATTTTGAAACCTTCGAGGAAATAAAGAATACGTTTGACGTATCATCAATTATTTTTTCAAACTGTTAAAAGAATCACGGTCTAATAGGAAATGGTGCATTGGACATGAAGTTGATAACATCAGAAAACAAATTCAAGGTAGAAGAAACTGGCATGTGAAAAAATATGAAGCGAAGTTAAGCCTAAAGGAAAAATATCTCTCCGTCATATTTTCAAACAGGAAAATGCCAGTCTATTTCCTACTAATTGTTGTGGAAAAACTACAAAAATTACCATAAAAAGGTCTACCGAAACAATTCCCAACCGGAGTGAGCTACCCTGTTAATAATTTTAAGTAAGATGAATGTTGATCTGCGCATATGTCGTGATAAAATAAGTGTAAACCACAAAATATGTGCAAACTGATGTACTATCCCTAATGTAGAATGTGCTTTGAACATCATTGCGTATAAGGAAATTTTCTATAAACTTGATCAAAAGCCATCAAATATCTATTGACAAAGACTTTAAAGAAGTCACGATAATAAACACGATAATAGGCTTATTAAGATGGAAAAGAATGCCGTATAGAATTAAAATCGCAAGTGCGATATTAATAAGGTTATGGAGCATGTTATTGGTAGCTAATTAACAATATAATATGCCACCACAACCATATGTGTTGGTGCTATTAACGACGAGGAATTAAAATAGAAAACCAGTATGGACTTGAATAAGATAAAAAATACAAGTTTCACAATTAACATATCATATGTACATATCATTATGGGGATATTCCATATCTAAGGAAGAGATATCAGCTGACTAATCGTCAATTGAGAAAATAGTATAAGTTGAAGTACATAACAATAAAAAAAAGAATTGCAATCGTTCTTGAGACTTGTAAATTTCTACAGAAGATATGTACAGCGAAGTTCTGATTTGACAGAAACTTATGCCGCTTTAAGAAAAAAAGAATGTGGCAGTTATTTGGACAAAAGTACAAGTGGCCTTTGAAAATTTAAAAACAGTTCTGGCAAAGAAGCCAGTAGTAAAAAAATATTCGACCCTTGAAAGGAAAAACGTTTCAATAAGCAAGAAGGACAAAATTATAATGGATACAATATATAGCAAAAACATTTAAAATACGTAATTTATAATTATTCATGTCGGCATTTACACTAGGAAACATAAATATGATACAAATTAATGAATAAATAATTAGACTACAAAATTGTTTTTTTAAAATGTTATCTGCTTACATATATTAATTTTCCCCTCATTTTTTGTTTCTAATGATTAATGTTCGACTATTTGCCTACGAGTTTCGAACATAAAATACATTGAAAGATACTGTATCAGTCTTCATGGTTTTTTGGTTTAATTTTTCGATATTTTATAAAAAGCAATTAATGGGAATTTAATTTTTAATACATTAACACATCCTTCCCATAAATGAAGAGTATGTATTACAAAAATATATTTGCTATGATTAGTTTAGTAGATTCACTGGCGTAGAGTATAATTCTGAAAGGTCATGATATAAATTAATAGCTCATGTAATAATTTAGCCAAACGCTGTGCGCCCCATTAAAATGTCGTACAAATAAAATAAAACTCGATGTAAATATATGGTTCACAAGCTACGTAGACAGTCAGGTTGGATTTTCGTGAAATGATTTCAGTACTATGACATGTGTCAATATTTGAGCCCTGTGCCAATATAAGCCTCATCAGATATCTACACAAGCATTTATTTATAAGCTGAGAATTAGGTATTCTTAAATTTTTTGGATGATGTTTTCAGTTTCCAACAACTTAAGCTAAACATGAGGTAATCAGACTTATTTAGCAGGTGGTTTCGAAAACGAGCGAAATTCACGTACGCAATTACTTAAAAACACGAAACTAAACGAGATTCATATAAGTTCGAGAGAAGTTCAAACGACTAGGAAAAAAAAGAGCTAATTAATTGTTTAGATGTTAAACGCGGAAGCGCTTCATTGTACAGGGAGTTTTCTCTGACTTACATTAGGGATATCTTTTCCATATCAAGTGAATATGACCTCATTTCAACCTGAGATAAATCCTCATATATTGAAAATATGCATATATTTAATCAACATCTATTTCATATAGACGCTAAATCGTTCCAACAAAACAACAATGAATTTAGATTTATATTGCTTCAATGATATTAATGTTTGTTTTCAGAGAAAACAATTTTTGTTGACAAGAATTTCATTATTTGCTAGTATTTAACAAAAATCACTACTGTTTTGCTATAGATCAACAATACGTAGTCATTTCTAATGATACATTTCTAATGATACATTATTGATAATATGACTATATTGGTTTATATGGATCTTAGTAAATACCTATTACAACTAAGTACTACTTATTTCTGTTGATGATGATGCTATATGTGATTGTACTATTCCCTGTTCTACAACTAGAAACAAGTAGTGATAATATTTAATATCACTTTTTTATGATAAAATGGCCTGAAATATAAGGCCACTACGAAAATTGAATGTGATATTAGGGAAAATAGAAAATGATATCAAGTTTGTAGACCTCCAGTAAACAGTCATCAATTACATCGATGATTCACCGAAATTACATTGATTTTAAAAGAAGAGAATTTCAGTTGGTTACGTTGGTTTGCGAAGACAATAATAATAAGTATAATGGGACATCTCAAGACGACAATACTGTTTTAGTGGGGATTTCGAATTATGTAAAAATGAAACATTCACATTTATAGCAGCCCTTATAAATGGTAATTGCAAAAACATATCTACATATGCGTACTTTTCACATCACCCATAAAATAATAATAATAATAATAACAACAACAACAACATGCCTTTCCACCATGTCTGTTTTCGTGGGGTTTTCGAAGTAAAAAGAAACAAACACATTTCTTGTAGCCCCAATAAATGGTAATTTCAAAAAATTCTTTAATGTGTCATTTACATATAATTAATATAATAATAATAATAATAAGAAGAAGAAGAAGAAGAAGAAGAAGAAGAAGAAAAAGAAGAAGAAAAAGAAGAAGAAGAAGAAGAAGAAGAAAAAGAAGAAGAAGAAGAAGAGGCGGCTGAAACATGTACATCACATATGAAATTATCATGTCACACCTGACGAACCGTACTTGCACTTTTGTCGATGAATAGTATACACCAGAAATCAAAGGAAATAATAATAATAATAATAGTAATATGGCCATGCTCAGACATTGTAAGAAATGGTAAATGTAGCATTTTTGAATGATACTTTTCGTGTAGTGTGCTATGATTGTAAATTCTTTTGACTCAAGTTAATTCTTTCCTTTTCAGTCCCAGTTTCTTTTCGCTTTTTTTTTTAAACTTATATTTCAATTCCCCCCCTCATCCGTGTCCATTATTCACTTTTATTTATTGATTTATTTACTTTTATAATTTTTTTTTGTCTTACTTTTTTTAGGCATCCCATATCTCTGTCTTTGCGTATATGTGTACATGTTTACTAACATCTGTCTCTCTCTCCCTTCTATATATATATATATATATATATATATATATATATATATATATATATATATATATATATAATTTACATGTGTATGTATCCGCATTGACAGGGATCATATTGTATTTTTTTTTTCAAGTCTATATACTAAAATCTATTCATCCCCTTGGAGTGGTCACTCGGATTTATACGAAGTTAAAACTTAGTATAGTCTACAAAACTTAGTATAGTGTACCCCACTGAATAGCATACAATCTTATGAACTATTCTACCTTCGTTATATTAATAAACCCACATTCTCATTGTTTGGGCGTGCTGTTGGATCTTCTTCGAGACTCGTCCTAAAGCTGGTAACCTGAACATAATTACCCCTTGGCGGTCAAGGTTAAAACGCATCTCTACCAATTTCAATGAATACGAATAATATTTCATACCGGATCGGCCGTCAACCAGGACAACAAGGGCCGCGTCCCTCAGAGAGGAACAAGTCTGAGGACGAAACGTTTGCCACTGGAACAAATTCTTCCACACACAAAGAGACACTTGGTCACCAAACCCGGATTATTGCCAACCTTGGACCAAATGACTCAATACCAAATCGACTAATAAAAAGTAAACGAACGAAATGGAGCCGCGAAGAGTATCGACAAATCATGACATCCTTCTTCACTGCACTAGAAAACCAGAAAAGAACACCACCAATCAAACATACCAACTATGGAGAAGTACGGTGGGAAATGATATAAGACCTAACCTCAATCCAAACATGCTTGCCAATGTCCGTAGGGACATCATGCGAAACAACAGACTCTCAAAGGCAGAAATAGATAAGATAAAATTAGATATAAGACAAAATAATTTGACCCATCACTCAAACTCTATTGAGACGAATGTGGAAATGAGGAATGCAACAGAGAATGAGGTGGACGCTACAGCGAATGAAATACGAAATAATCTCCCAGGAAATGAAACCCAAGACTCTACCTTAAATACAACTTACAGTCCTCCAGAAAATGTACCTGGAGTCATCCTCAGTGACAATAAGTTAGATTTCCTTGAAAACCACGAAGCTGAAATCACCGAAGCGAAAAATGACGTCATCCAAGTACTCAACAGAGTAACTTTCATACAATTGACAGACAGAGACCAGCTCCCGAAAATCCATATGACGAATTCCAACAAGCACATCGTAAAAATATACAATGCTGCTCTGGAAACACTGTTAACAGATAAACCACCGGGAAACATCACAGAAGATAACAAAGTCATATACGCAACAGCTTTAGCAGCGACTCGGAAGTTTGGGGTCAAGACAATAAATAAAATTAACAGATACAGTGAACCAGCTTGGAAAACCAAACTGATTCGAGAAATAAAACAAATCAGATGTGAGATTTCTATATTAGATGAGCTCACCAGAAAAAACCTAATATTTCCACACGTAAATTCAAAATATCAAGCGGAAATATAACATTAAATCCCTAATTGATATTCCATCAATCAAGGAAATGCTGAAGCAGAAACTTCAGCTAAAGGCGCAGAGAACAAGACGATACGAAAAACGTTGTAGGTTCTATCGCCAAAATAAAATATTCCGAACAGATCTTAAGAAATTTTACAGGGAAATTGGAAAAACACCTATACATGTCGAAAGGCCACCATCGATTGATAATGTACAGACATTTTGGGAAAATATCTGGAGCAGCCCAAAGGAATATAACCCAAATGCAGAATGGGTACGGCGTGAAGAAGAACGACTGCTGGATACACCTCTGCAAGAATGGGAAAATATATCCACAGATGATGTTAGGCAAAGTCTAACGAAATCCCAAAAATGGAAATCTCCAGGAAATGAAAAGTTGCCCAATTTCTGGCTGTATCATCTCACATCTACACATGAAATTCTTGCTAAAACATTATCAACGCTTGTAAATAATCCCAATAAAATCCCGGAATGGATTACTGAAGGTATTACACACCTCATACCAAAAACAACTGAAACAGACGACCCGAAAAATTATAGACCGATAAGATGTCTCTCCACAGCGTATAAGTTGATCACGTCTGTACTGACGAACCGTACTTATTCCTTTCTCGAAACAAACAGCATTCTCCCATTGGAACAAAAGGGATGCAGAAGAGGTTCATATGGCTGCAAAGATCAACTTCTGATAAATAAAATGATCCTGGAAAATTGTAGGAGACGACGCAGGAATCTAAGTGCAGCGTGGATTGATTATCGTAAAGCCTTTGATAGTGTTCCACATTCTTGGATCCTTAAGACTTTGGAAATTTACAAAGTCTCCCCTGTGATATCAAATTTCCTTAGGCACAGCATGGGTATGTGGAACACCAAACTATACCTTAGTCACACCGGGGGCACTGCCATATCCAACCGTCTGAATATCCGACGTGGAATCTTTCAAGGAGACTCTCTGTCACCTCTTCTGTTTTGTTTTATCCTTAATCCCTCTTACACATGAACTGAACAACAGTAGCTATGGTTACAAAATAAATAAGAAGATATTCAATCAGCTACTCTACATGGATGATCTCAAACTCTTTGCCAAAGACGACAATGAGTTGAAAGGCCTCCTCAATATTGTAAAATACTTCAGTGACGACATAGGTATGGACTTCGGATTAGATAAATGTGCAAAAGTAACTTTTAAGAAAGGTAGAATTACAGAAACACCCTTAATAGATTTAGATTTTGTCACAAAGTTTAGGGAACTGGAGCATGGTGAAGCTTATAAGTACCTAGGAATTAGCGAAGGAGATGGCATACAACACCCCCAAATAAAGCAAAAAATAAGAAAAGAGTACTACAGGCGTGTACGTCTGGTACTAAATATTGAGATAAACTCAAAAAACAGGATATCAGCCATAAACACATTGGCTCTCCCTGTGGTGCAATACAGCTTTAATGTCCTTAACTGGACCACAGCTGAAATTAAGCAAATGGATGCCAAAACGAGAAAGCTTCTCACTTGCTACCGCATGCATCATCCCAAAGCTAATGTCGACCTTCTGCATGTGCCCAGATCTGAAGGAGGCAGAGGATTAGTTCAACTAGAACTGTCCCACAAAACTACAACAATTGGCCTCCAAAGATATTTGGAGACTACAGAAGACTGGATGATGGTATGCGTCAAGGAACATGAAAGTAGTAAGCGTCTTTACTCCGTAGGGAAAGAAGCCAAAAAATTCAAAATGGAGTTTCAAATGGGCGTAGAGATGCATCTACAGCACAATAAACCGGCTGAAACTGCAAAATACCTAAAAAAGACAGCAAATACGAATGCAACCGACCAGCTATGTAGTGCAGGGTTGAAAGCGGAAACTGAAGGTTTTATCCTTGCTGCGCAGGACCAATGCTTGCTAACTAGGAATTATCAAGCACATATACTAAAATATTGTGTCAGCCCAAAATGCAGATTCTGTGATAAATATCCAGAAACGATTGATCATCTTGTATCAGGTTGTACGGTGTTGGCACCCACTGAATATAAAACCCGACATGACTGAATGGGCCAATATCTGAACTGGAAAATCTGCAACTTCTACGGGAAGAAAACTGAAAGAAACTGGTATGAACACCACCCAGACCCTGTTACGGAGATAGGACCTGTTACAATTCTATGGGACTACACAATACACACTGACAGAACAATCAGGGCCAACCGGCCAGATATTGTTATTAAAGACCACAAACAAAAACGATGCCTCCTTATTGATATGGCAGTCCCTGCTGACAGCAATGTATCTTTGAAGATATTCAAAAAGTAGTCAAAAAGTGGCATATGGGAACATCAACAATCCCTGTTGTAGTTGGAGCGCTAGGACTGGTTGGAAAAGATCGCAGTAGACTAATTGAAGGGATTCCTGGAAGTCCATGCCTAAAGGAGATACAAAAAATTGCTCTGACAAGTACAGCCCACACCTTACGAAGGGCTTTATCTATGTAATTTAATTCTTCTTTTTGTCATGACGCCATTTCTAACCTTAGGTCCCTGTGCGGGACCCGGAAAGAAATGTGTAAACGCCAGAAATCAAAGAGAATAATAATAATAATAATAATAATAATAATATACTAGCGATCTCAAGACAGTAGTATTATCTGTTCTTCTTGGGATTTATGATTTATATAAAAAGAACAATCAAATATGCAGATAAATCTTCTAGCAGCTTTAATACATAGAAATTGCAATTTCATTTCACACAAAACTATATTTCTTTCCTACCAATTAGATTTTTATGTTATAATCGCTCTGTATTGGTAGCGTCTTGTAATACAAAAATACGTACGTTGAGGCATAGAAGAAAATCGCACTCTAATAATAATAATAATACAACTTCCTTAAAACAAGTTTCATCCAGTATAACAGAAGAGGAAGTTACGGTTACAAGGAACAACTGATTACACTAGTCTGCGAGGTTTTCAAGGTGAAATATATATCTGATTTTTAAGCAGTTTTTAGGGTGAATCCAAAAATCATACACATTTCTTCTAATCAGATCAAATTTTAAAGATACAAGCTCTGGCTTAAAATCTATACAACAGTATTATAATCCCATTCATTTTCTTGTTGAATTAAATAATGTTAAATTTAGCGATGATATATTCGTAAAAATCCCACATTGTGCCATAGTAACTGAAAATACACAAAAGAAGCTATTCATGAAAGAAAGTTTTTTTCAGCGATTTCCTCCTGTACGCGGCAGTGACCGCATCCCATTTTTAGCACCGGCAGGAGTCAGCGAGAAAGTTTACTGCCACCAGCCTTGGCAGTGCTCTTCCATGATACTTAGTGGAATCGCTCACCTTGATTTTCTCTCAAATCTTTAAAGTTCGTTGGAAAACCGTCTAAATGTAACCGCAGAAATTGCAGTTTGACTGACTTGTTTTGACGGAAACTCTTCATTATCCCTTCCATTTTCTTCTTGTATTCTTCTCTCCTTTGGTCTCCCAGGAAGTTTGAAATTACTGACTTCAGTGACTGTCAGGCGAAGAATTAAGCTTCGCTTAGTGTTTTGTCAAAATTTGGGTCCTTCGTGAGTTCTCTTATTTGAGGAACTTCAAATATACCAGCGTTGATTTTCTCTATGCTTGTCCATGGGAACTTTTCCTGGTGGAAAGTAAACCCACTCTCTTCCCTGTCCATTGCCTTCACAAAGTTGTTGATTACCCCTAACATGATATGTAAGGAGGGAAGCAGTATTTTCTTCTGTTCAACGTACGTGTTGGACTGAATGCGGGCCAGGTTTTAATCCTTGTCCTAACGGCCACTCTTGTCTGATATAATGTTGGTTATCAGATCGGCTGTCCAAGACACACAGAAAACAAGGTTACATTACGTACCGCCTTGGAGACACTAGGACCAGTCCAACCAACTTAGGATCTCTACAGATCAACCACTTGTACTCGTGATAATCAACAGATGACAGCCAATACTCCATGCGGTTGTTAGTTTCTTTTATTTGTATTGAATGCCCAATTGGAATTGATGATAACTATTCCCATTATGTATAAGAACTGTGTTGAGATTTCTGTTGGATGTGTCAATAAAAGTTTTCATTTTGTAGCATCATACCCTAAACCGATTGATGTGATCAATCCAGCAATACTGTTGCAATAAATCAATGATGACTTATCCTGGAACATGAAAAAATGTCTTAAATCTCACTCACGTTCTCGATACCAGTACAAGGTTGCTCTTGGTGCAAACGGATGTTTCTCCTTCAGACGTGAACCCGGAAGCTGAACAGACTCCTTTAAAGGTTTAGGTCTCGTGTCAGGTCGTTGAATTCTACTTGTGTCAAGAGTATTGGCTGGTCAACCACTTCTGGTTTGTATGCATTATCCCCAGCTACAAAGTCCATTTCACTATGTTCAGAATCAGAGCTATATTCCATGTTACCATTTAGCTCAGAAACTGGAATATCTGGGCCATAAGTGATTGGTCTTATGGCAAAAGGATTATCGGGGTATTGGATTTATCATGCAAAACTGGCAGTCCGTAACATGATCTTTCTCCTTTCTTCCAAACCATTTGAATGGCAAATGGCATACGCTTCCTTTACCATTCCTCCAATCCCTCAAGATCTTTCCACGTGTTTTACACAGATGTGAGGGGCGAATGGCTTATCCTAATCCCCTTGTTTGATTCCAAAGTAATCGCGATGTTTCCTCCTCGTACTTTCAGTGAGTTTTGCCTGCCAAGTAAGGTGAACCACATTAGCGCAGACATTACAGAACTTGTAGCACTCAGCACGTCGTTGACACTTGATACAGTAAATTCAAATCATTGAGGGATAAGCTCCGTTCCTTCTAGGTGATAACTCGTAGGGTGGTACGATGTAGTTAGGTAAACATAAAGCATTACTTGGTTTACCTAACATTAGATATTCACGATCACATGTGACAGGTAGAATCCACACCTTGGACAACTAATGAGGAAATAATTCTTGATAAGTTGACACTCATATGGAATATATGGATAGAAGAATCAGATAGTTACCTGGATGACTGGTTTATGCTAACTGATAGAAGGACGGAGATTGGGTTCTAGAGCAAAACAACAAAGGTTACTTATATCTACAACTTTTAGAACGACTTATTTCTTAAATCATATCAGCCATTGCAAAGCAGTAAAGACACTAAGAGGCCAGAGGTAACTTTAGTTTGAAAGAATAGTAAAAAAAGACAAAGAAAATGAAAGCGCGAGAATAATAGAAGACCTATGAGACGATTGGCATTGCATTTAAATTTTTGAAGGTCAAAGATGGTTGGAAAGCATAAAGCCAGAAGGGGTTTCCACATGCAAGACCTACGAGATAGAAAACTGTTATTTTAACCTACCGTTACATCTAGCCAATTCAACTGTGAATTGATGAGAATTTTGCCGCGTAACTAGTACTACACTAACATTCGTAAAGTCTAGATATCATAGCGAAAGAACTCATCGGCAGTATTTATAGAAAACACACAGCAAAGATATATTACGGCGGTGGGATCAATATGATCGCACACGTCCTGAATGGGCGCAAAATAAAGATCCATTCATATGAAATTGTTCATGCTTAAGAGGCCGTAATACTAGGTGAATGCAAATGCGTACATCATATTCGCTCATAGAAGAAAAAGAAAACAATTTCCAAGAGGGTTTCACCAAAAGTTTCATGCTCATACTATTATATATTTCTAGAAATTTACATTTTACATTGTTTTCTTTTTGATTTTTCATAAAGTAATACCATTCATTTATATTTAATAAAATTTCCTAATGAAAAGTCCATGTACACAAGGAAAGACCGAATTCACTGACAAATGGCTGGGCAGTTAAAATGTTCATCATATTATAAATGCAAAAACGCCAACTACACATTCTCTCTGCTTGCACGTCGCCGGGCGCATTGGGTGTGCTCGGCGCGCAAGTCATATCCGCGGCACACGCACCTATTTCGTCTGCGTGCAAAATAGGAAAAAGAAAAAAAAAACATCAAGCGGAAGGCGAACGAACGAAATTTCTTTATTTAGTTTCTATTTTTGCAAGCCTTTAAGTCACGTTGGTCGTGCCTCGATGAGGACAAATCGAGTCGGTCGAGAGCTTAGTCACAATAGATCACAGTGTGCTGGCTGCTCTACTAAGTACGGCACCCCGAGCCTGAATTCAAGTGGTCTACGAGCGATCCCTCGTCGCACGCTCCACGGGGGGTTCGAAATAAGACGGCTACGGCAAAATTCCGCCTGTCGCGAATGTCAAATCAGTTGGCCCGTTCGCGGACGCCGCCCCGCACGGCGACAACGAGCGCATTGGTATGAAAGTTTGTGTGGAATGTTACTTTCCGTTCATTCAAGATTAATATCCTTCTACAGTTTGACTGCTTGTAATTTCTCGCCAAACATTCTGTCACACGACCAGACAGGTGTTTTCATTTCCGAATCTGGCAAATGGATCGCCGGATATCATTCATGGCCGGAGCTATTCACCGTCACTTTCTCTTACGTCCGACAATATGAAAGACGGCAGTACGTCTCTCCTACATATGTCATTGATTTCACCAAAAGATTCCTAATTTTAAGAATATACGGTATTTGCTTTCGCATGAGATGTGTTTTTTTAATGCATAAAAATTATCTGCACCAAATACCGTCATATTAAGCATGGGAGACGATCGAGAACACACGTGTAATATACACTGATTTGCCTGCATGATCTGTAATTATCTATAAGGATTAATTCGCAATTATTGCCCTTTGCGGGATTGCTTTATATCAGTTTGGTTTGCCTATACGTAGCAATATTAATTGATAAAGTTCAAGCAGTATTTATATTTAGCCTTGGCGATATTAATTTAATTTCTATTTAAGCTTAAAGTTACAATACGTGAGTTCATATTTATATATGTAAAATATTAATTCAAAAATTATAATATTTGCTCTACTATATATTGAGTACTGTTCTAAGAATAGTATGTTTGGTTATTGTAATTAATTCCGTCTACTACAATCCTATAATTATATATATATATATATGTCTGTGTTTGTCTGTGTATCTGTGTGTGTGCGCGTGCGCGCGAATGTCCGTAAATATGTGAAGTTATTGCATCTCTCAATGTAATTATTATTTAATATTACAACAATTATATATACACATCAATGACAATCACATGACCCACCAATCATTAGGTTTGTAAGTTCAACACATGTACTCCAGTCATAGGAGCAGTGTCGGGTATGATACCCTGATGAGACCATCCCTCTTCAGACCTGTTTGAATTTAAAGTTGTCTTATTTGTAGATTAATATTTTATTTTACTAACAACACAATTCAATACCTATCCTTCATCATATTTTCCTGAGTTCCAGTTAGCAAATTCAGCCACACTTCAGAGTTTCTTTTACGCTTGATCAACGATTGTAATTCTTGTAGCATGAAACTTCATATTCATTACAGGTCAAAGATTTAGGGGCTACACTCTGGATTTGGAAGTATTGACTTCAGATGAATGCTGTCTCACTTCATATCAGAAACTCTTTCTAATCTGGAATTGTTCTATCATATATTTATTATTATTATTATCATTAATAATAATAATAATAATAATAATAATAATAATAATAATAATAATAATAAAAGCTATAACGAAATTAATTCATTAATTCATAGTTTCCTCAAACATTTTCCGAAGAGCTAAGTTCTAATTCTCGTTTATTTCGATATATTCCCTTACGCGCTATTAACTTTTGTATATGTACGAATTTATATCTTTTTCAAAAGCTATTTGTTAATTACAAAGGCTTTTATATCTAAACCATTATTATATTCAAATATATTCTTACAATCTAAAAATATTAATTCATTTTCATTCATTCTTTTGCGCTGCTGGTCACCATTCTCGTCCATCTCAAAATTATGGTTCACAGTTTCATTCAAGTTAGAATGTGCAATGACGCACCTGTTCCTTTTGCACCGGGGATGTTGAGGTTACACCGTCCCTCCTCCCAGATATGGTTATTTATTTTCAGTTAACTTCTTCAATGCATTACCTAAAGATTCTGGACCTACATGGCAGTGGGTGGTTTGAATTCAGAATATCGTTCTAGAGAGATCACCATTCAAAGTTATAGGGCCCAACCTGCCCGGCTATTTGCCAATAGAGTTGGGAGAAGAGATAGATTCATACCTTTACCAAGGGTATTAGCATGAACGTGGATGTAATGAACACGTTTGTAAATTTAAGCTCGGCTCTCCGATTCGTCAATCCGAGCCGCTATCCACCATGCTTTCATATGATATCAATACGCTCAGATTATTTTAACCATTAATAGGATCGAATAGTGGGTAAGGAAATGTTACATTAGTCTCCCAATTGGAGGAAAAAACAACCATTATTTTAGTTGCATGCAAGAATGTTAAACATTTCGAAACGGTTTGAAATCGTTTTTCGTCCTGGCCCGAACGCTATTCCCAATATTTCAATGTAGAATAGTGAAATGACTAAGAATGAGAACATGGACATTTGACTACTCTAATGTGCTCAGGCATAGAAAAAAAGTACAAAACGGTTATTGAATTTGGTATTTGTATAATCAGAGGTATGGGGGACTGCGTTGTGCGCTCAGAACCGGCTAGGCGAATATGAACTAAGAACAGCCTGCTTTACATAGTTATCGAAGTATTTGGATTATGAATGTAACTTAAGAAAAAAATCATATCAACCTTACACCTCATCAAGTTTATCCACATTTTTGTCTATCGGACAACTTTGAACAGAAACTTGAGAAACTATAAAATCACCAAATTAAATGTTTATAAAACTTTAATTTCCCCAGGTTCCATATTCTCATCGTCATGTGCCGTGTTTCCTTCAGAAGGTAGGCGAACATGGCGCTGCACAAATTGCTGTCCCCTGTAGATCTTGGTAAATTTTGTCTTTCTGCTCTTTTTGCTGCAAACTGCTAAGCCATCCATTTACTCATGTTTAAAAAGTCATGCACTGTTCCCCTTCTCTCTCTCTATTTGGCTTTCAGTATATTATTCCGAATCTTGGATCATAACATGGCTCCAGCTGCAACTTCCCGAAAGATTTAACCAGCTACGTCTTTGTGCCACTTTTACTGTGCGCTTCGATGACTTCATTGCAAACAGAAAGTCCTAAATTATACAACATCCTCTAGCATCGAAACAAGAAAAAAAAAACAGCTGACGTTGGCTATACATGTAGATAAAAGAAGTCAATCAATTTACCATTCTGTTCTACAAGATGAGCTTCCTAAAACCTGTTTCGCTATATATTTTCTCAAGCTCACAAAGTATTCGTTAACTTCCTCCGTCTGTCTCACCTTTAATATATGATGCCAAATATTGGGTCATAACATGGCATCATCTGCATCTTCTCAAATGTTTCAAATAGTTATGCTTGTATGCCATTTTTACTTTACACTTGAATGTCTTCATTAAAAATACAGAAGTCCTAATTTATGCAAAATCCTAGAGCGCTGAAATGTTGCTGCAAAAAGTAGACAAAAAAAGATCTGCCAGGTGGGCTCTAGTTTTGCAATAGAGAACCGTCACGAATGAATATAACGATTTGTTAGTGAATCCTTTTATTTCAGTGAGAAAGGACGGTGTTAAAACTTTCTAATTTAGCATGGCAATTATTTCTTTTTTGTTTTTCATTCATTTTTTAATTTTATGAGTTTTATTAACTTGAAATTTACATTATTTGGACTATTGTCCCCACCTTTGTCGGCATATTTATTACAGCGTTTCGGCCGTTGTACGCTCCGGCCTTCTTCAGGTGGTTGGAATGTCGAACTGAACCACTTATATCGCTCACTGGGATAGACTGTTCTAGTTACAAGTGCTATGTTTTTAATGGATGTCAATTATCGGTCATCTCCTATTAATTCCCCTCTCCAAGTTATACACTGCCTTAACCGGGTATTGAAATCACACACTTTGGGTCCTGTCAATGGATCTAACCAACGATTTTATCTACTATGCAATGTATCCTCGAGGACATTCTATCCACCTGAAGAAGGCCGGAGTGTACAACGGCCGAAACGTTGGAATAAATATGGCGACAAATTTGAGGACAATAGTCCGAATAATGTAAATAGTGTACATAATATCTCATCTCAGAAATATCGTCAGTAACTTGAAATTTATTATAATAATGTTAAGACAATTTACACAATATTATTATCATTCATAATAATTGCATTGCTATTTATAAATGATGTTGAACGAGTGTTTAATACAAACTCATGAGAAGCAAATTAAACTTACAATAAATATTTCCTTTTGTGCATAATATGGAAATTGATGAACCGAAGTTGTAAGGGCAAACGCATTTAAGCAGAAAATAATATCCTGTTCGTCAAGAAAAAAAAGTATTTCAACATTATGAAATATGAGTTAGCTATGCAAACTTCAAAAAATGTCCTTTGGTAGAAAACGTCTGATTCATTCCTCAGCTCTTCTAACCGATAGTGGATAATCCCAAGCGCATTTCAGGATTAAAAAAAACGCACAGAGGATGTACAGGTTAATCGTAAGATTTTACAACGTTACACCACCCGGAGAATTATTTTAATTAACAATGTTAACATATCATTTTTGTTCGTGTTATTTCAGGTTATGAGAAATGCCAACAAAAAACCGCTAAAGACGATGATCGTTAAAATAAGAATAACATTAGCCTAAAGCAGAACAAAGAAGCCAAATAGAGAATTATTTGATTTGGATGTGACAGAATAGAAAGTGGGGCGTTATAATAAGTGACTTTAACGGGAAAGACTTTTTCTGCCAGCAAAATATTCGACTGATTCAAGCATTATTTCGATAGTCTCCAGCTTTCTTTAAACGGAATGGTGTTATTGTTTAGAATGACAACACAAGAGAACACTAAAAGACAAAAAGTAAAAGAACTTTAGCACAGACGGTTCTTTGGCAGTCTCTGTTATGATCATCCATTATAGATCTTCTTTGGTTTAGACCGCTAATATATTTCATAAGTTACAGTGATTTCAGAAGATACAAGTTGAAGACAAATTTCACAGAAAATTTCGGGGAAAAATTTATCAATCAAGCATTGTGCCATCTTGTTGGTCTGCCACAGTTGTTTCTGTCAGTCAGTTATGCGCCGTGTGTGATACAAGCTTAGGCGATCATTTATCTTTCTATACATATCTGACGAGGCAGATTTTTCCCCGCATTAGTTTGTCATTTGTTTCTGTGGTAGGCCAGTTGCCATCTAACAGCACTTGTCCTGCTCTTTACACAAGGCTTGGTTGGGGAAGTAAAGAATTCATATGTTTCCCACTAAAGTAAACATAATGGGTTCTACTGGAATTCGAACTCGACTCTCCGATTCCTCAATCCGAGCCGCTATCCATTACTCCATCAAAGTATATTACATATTAATAAATAAGTTTTAAATGAATTTAACTTACAATTATTTCAATGAATAATAAATCTTTTTTTATTGTAAACATTATAAAACTTCTAATTATATTTATGATCCCTGTTTTTAACCAATAAACAACTCATTGTAAAAATTAAATCATACATCTTGAAGTGATAAAATAATACAAAATTTCATTGTTGCTTGGATGGCATTCTCCAAATAATCTTCGTCATACAAAGAAAGGCCAGTTGTTGTTGATTGTGAAACTCGCCAGTTGATGCCAATTTGATTAATATTAAGCGTTTGAGTAGCCAATATATTACATAAATTCAGTATTCTTATAGACATATTTTGCTGAATCTTGTAGAATCTTAATAAGGCGTATCCTACTGGAAGCCGTTGAAGTAATTCTAGGCAGCGTCAAGCCATCGAAAATCAGGAATATCCAGCAATATCTAAATTTTCACTATTAAAGATATTAGAAATCCTTTGTAAGTCAATAACAATTAAATAACTGAATAAAAATTATCGACAAACAACAGTGAAAGTTACAGGCAAACAAATTGATATTTCTCAGAGAAATTTCGAATAACCATATAACGTCCATCATTGACCATTATATACCTTTTTAGTACCAGTAAAGACCAATTTTTATATGGAACTTTATAAATGTCGCATGAGGAAGTTTAAAAGCAATATGGTATTTTTAATGTTTTTTGTCAGGTTTTGTGAGAGCAGTTAGTAACGAGTAACTCAGAACTAACTGACGCCAGGTTGGGTCACCGATCAATGAATCTGTCCCCAACCAGATTTTAATTCAGAAGAGAGTGGCTAGAATGCTCTCGATGGACTCAATAGCCCTGATCTATTAGAGTCTTAAATTTGGAGGACATCTGCTCTGATTCGATCTGGAGAGGTATGGCATGCGCCAGATATATTTGATATATTTGAATGAATATACCTCTCACTTTCAGACCATACATGTGGATAGAATTTGTTAGGTTCTCCGTGACACAACGATCTGTCGACCACACATTGTCAGGTAATTTGTGATGATGTTATTATTATGATGACGATTATATTTTAAATATATTATTATTATTATTATTATTATTATTTCGCGTTTATCTACATTTCTAGACAAGTCTGAATTTTCTAATGCCGTTTAAGCTTTAAGTTATGTACATATGTTTTTCATTAAACAATCTCGAAATATACTGGGACGGAGCAGCTGTTTTCTCAGACGAAAACACTTGAAAGTATGAACAACATCAAGAAATATAAACCGTTTTCAATGAAACTCGCTTAAATGTAATATATTATTTACACACTTAGATAGTGTGTACGGCCATGCATAGCTAATCTAAAGATGAACTCGCATTTATATTGTTACCCCAGAATACATTCTTCTCAAATAACCCAAAATCAGATACGAGGAGAGGTAAGCATGTACATGTGTATTCATGTCGCTGGAAAACTAAGGCACTATTACGATTGTCGGTTACCATTGGGAAAAACAAACAGCGAGTGTAGCTCTAATTCCAACGTAGTTTATATATATTCGCATTAACACTGTTTGAAATGTTATAAGGACTTACCAATGATATATAACATTTTTTGATGTTGATGGATGTGTCTGATAATCAATGATAGGTTTTTTCACAACCATCTCTCTGCTGCCTTTTATGACTGCACAGAAAGGTCAAAATACCTTATAAGGAGCAGGAATAAATTAAACCTTGAATCCTGAACTGGCTTTAAAATAGACAAAATGGCATCGTTGTACATTTTTCCATGAATTTCATGAGATTCATCATCTTCATTTACAGATGTTACTTGAATAATATAGCTTGATTTTCTATGCACTATTACTGAATAGGAATATTATATTAAATTTCAGAGTGAGTTTTTCTCCAACGTTACGTCTATTGCTTTCGTTTTTTTAATTATATTCCTTGCAATATATGAGTATATATTTACTACTATTGTTCAGAAACATTCACGAATATATGTTGGCAAATGTTAATGCTTGTCCGACCGCTAATATGTGGGCATGTATTTCTTTGAATATCGCCCAATTAGGAAAGTTTGATTTATCAGTGAGTTCACTTATAATAACCACGCTAATAAAACACATTCGTCTTTTCATATGATGACTCGAATTACATTTGTACCTTGAGATTATTCAAGAATATTTATCAAAAATATCTGATAGTTCAGAAAAAAATTTATTTAAAAGTATATACATGTAAATTACTTCTATTTTATCATCTAATAAAATAAATTCATATATATATATATATATATATATATATATATATATATATATATATATAATATATATATATACATGTCTATTAAGGCAGATGGTCAATCCCTATTGAGACTGTCCCTCAGGCACATTGTTGATTGTTCAACACCCAGAGAGCACATCTGTGGTTTATACTACAACTATGCTGAGCAGACCCTACTTATTGTTTCTGGGAGAGACCGTGTTATTAAGACTGATCAACTATCTGGAAACAATAGCACACTCAAACCCACGGTAACGTGTACAGTGATCCATGGTATGGTACTATCCAAAGACGCCGCACGATAATAATATCATAAAATCTCCTTCCTCAAAAATCGAAGACGTTGAGACCATCCTAACAACTCAGGTATGCGCCCATATATATATATATATATATATATATATATATATGTGTGTGTGTGTGTGTGTGTGTGTGTGTGTGTGTGTGTGTGATTTCAATCAATATACTTTCAATCACGTAATGAACATTAATGAACGTTCTCAAATTTTGAAGCCTTGATGACATTCTAGGTTTTACACGATCACCAAAATATATCCGACATTGCATTGATAAAGTCCTCAGATGACGGAAAGTTTCTGCTAATAGATTCCCTCTTGTCACTTTATTCATATTCATTTTGTTCCTTTAACAATACACTCTAACTGAAAATAATTCTCACACACACACACACACACACACACGCACGCGCACACACACACACACATCCGAATTTAATTTTGTAATTAAATTAAGACATTAGTTCCATTTCATCCTCAAGCGAATTTTGGAGTAACTTAGCGGAAAAATCATATTTTAAATCAATTTATTTATAATATTAATGCTCTGTAAATTTATATTGAGCATTATTTTGTAAAAATAAAAATATCTATAAGAACACCGGATTATATATCTTACTGTTCTTTTCTTTATATATATATATATATATATATATATATATATATATATATATATATATATATAGATACTATTAGTGGAAAATATACATACATATGCAAAATATATAAATACCCATACATGTATATTTTTAGAATAAAAATTCCAAGAGGAAGAATCCAGGTAGAACGCAATGTCTGGGACAGAGTAAGGATATAATAAAAGGCTTTAAACACTAATATTCCATGGTCATAATTTTATTCCATTGGAATCGTAAATACGATCCAATTCATCAAACCTACAAATTCAAAATGAAAACAGAAAAAACCCACCGGAAGTGGAAACAGAATTTAGAGAAAATGTAAATATGAGGAGGAGGGAGATTGAACCTTAACAGAGAGAATTTTAGGAGATGTGGGGAAAGGGTTTTTAATTAAGAGTTTTTATGTCAACGGATGTCTAATGCATAAAGAGAGAATGGATGTCAGCATAGAATAAGCTAGAATAAGAGGGAGGGGGAGGAAAGAGGAGGTGGGGGAGAGATGGGACGAAGGAAAGTAAAATTGCGTTTACTTAAATGTCCGCTTTGTAATTGAGAAAAATTTGACAAATTAATATCGACTACAGGTTACAAATCATATATAAATATATGAAGATAAATATAACGAATGTCTAATCCAGCAAGGACCTATATTTCTATGTTCAAAGACACATGTGAATACACACAATAACAAATACATGTATACACATAAACATAGGCGTGTAAGCCATACAAACACATACATACGTGTACACACATATATAAAAATATAAAAATATATTCACATATCCACACATGCACATATTCATTTATATCCATATACACACACTTTTCCCATACATATACACTCATACACATGCACCCATGCATATACACATACATACATACACATACATACATACACATACATACATACATATATATATATATATATATATATATATATATATATATATATATATACACACACATACATATACACGCATATGCGTGTATGCATACATACACACACATATACATCCATACACACATACATACATATACATATACACACATACATACACATATATATACATATATATATATATACATATATACACATACATATACATATACACACACACACATACATATATACACACACCTTTACATATACACACATTCACACACATATACACACATATACACACATACATACATACATACATACATACACACACGCCACATAAACGTGCACAATGATACATTTAGAGATAAACATAATAAACATAATAGTCATTCCATTAAAATGTCATGTCTGATGTTATTGGACTAAGATGGAGCTGACATAAGTGACAACATGTTACAAAACGGTGTTCATGTTTTGAAACATTTTTTGCGTCTACATTTAGAGAATATCTCATTCGAAGATTCAGCAGCTCATCTCGATTCTTACCTTTGATAATGAAGATTTTTTTCCGCCATGCATAGATCACACTGATCGTGAAGTTATTAGGTGTTCTGGCTCTAGATAGGAATCTCCATTTCAAAATTGGGTTTTGATCCCTTATCCACCAGTTCCCAGTAGTGTTTGGATAAGAAAGTCTGTCTACTGAGGCATCTATATCTAAATGAGCGTCTATGGTTGTATAGACGCTGCTTCCAATCACCGGCGGATATACTTATGTATTTTTTCTCGTTTATATTTTCCTCGGGAGAGATAGTTGCCTCGTATATTACATTTTCATACTCGCATTTACCCCCGATTGGACAATGGTCTTTATTCCTACAATTGCAGGTAGGGTTACTAGATTGAGTTCCATTACCGTTGTAGTTTCTAAATATTCTGCAATTATGGGAAGATATGATTTTCTCTATATTTCTAACGCATGAGTAACTAATTTTTAGAGTTTTTTTTCCTATTGAAAATTTTACGTAGTGGATGCTTACTGTGGAAATGTTTATCAATTAATTTTAGAAAAAGAAACTTCCTATATCAATGTTAGAGAGTTTGCAATATGGTGGGTTGAACCATATTACCTTCCTTTTTCTGTTCTTAGTTTTGCTATTATTCTGATTTACAAGTTATATATATATATATATATATATATATATATATATATATATATATATATATATATATATATATATATGCCAATGCGTCTAAAACGAAAATGCTCTGACTTACCCACCACAGAGAAGCGCTTATATAAACATATATTTAAACATATATTATTAAATATAACAAACAATGAATGCCTATCATGTCTGATCATGAACCTTTCTAATGTTCGATTATTTTATTTAATTTCTGGTGAAAATAAAGACAAAAATTGTCCAACATATGGATGATTTTTAATATGCTGTTTCTAAGTATTCGACTCACATAAGACATCCTCATAATGATTATACAGACATGAATCTAAGATACCCCCTGTCAAAATGATATTTTGTTATTTTGACATAGAAGATTCCTATGAGAGTATAACAGCCGCGGAATAGTAGACGCAGATCGTAAGTTCAGGATGCTGTTCTATGAAGTCATACCACGTGATAGACCGAAGTATTACAACAAACCTAAGTCTACATGCAATGTAATGTGTTATGACTAGGTTGAAATGTAATTTTATTGAGTGTACATGTATATATTAGGCACGGTGGAGTAATGGATAGCGGCTTAGATTTAGGAATCGAAGAGCCGAGATCGATTTCCAGTTGAATCCATTACATTGGCTTACATGCTGATACCCTTGGGAAAGGAATATATCCTTTTCTTCTACCTCCAGCGATGGGTAAGTAGCAGTGAGGCCGTATAATCACTCACCATCATTAACAGAAAAATCGTGATGAAATCGATTATAAACGAAAATGACACGTGTGTGGTATTTTCAATTTTCATGTATTTTGATTTTCGGTGGATAATCATATTTTATGTGCATTTGTTTTGTCAAGTAGCATTTGTGTGCAAGATTTATGTGTGTATGTGCATTACGATACCAATAGTTTTCGGTACCCTTTTACGAATCGATTTCATGAAATTGCACGTGTGTTTATAGTTAGCAAAATATTTATCGTGTCTCTCTCGTAGTATTACTTTCGGAAAGAATTTTGTTCTTTTTTTTAAACGTCCCCAAATCAACTTCCTGAAAAGCAGCAGACATAAACAGAATTGCCTAATAGATACATAGACAGATTAGGTTCATTGCGCACAAGAACGCTTTTGACAATTCAAATGCACGTGAAGTCTGCTTAACCAATGAAAATCAAACGACGAAATTAAAAATAACAAATCTTTCCAATTTCATTTTTCTTTCTTTCAATCACTCGCTCTCTTTCGCTTTTTCTCTTTTTCTCTTTCTCTCTCTCTCCATATATATATATATATATATATATATATATATATATATATATATATATATATATATATATATATAACTATGGTTCGTTGTCATATACTTGTATTTTGAGTTGTCATTCCAGCATATGTAACAGCATTTCCCCTAGCGGTGGGTGTTTGACTGATTTGAACTTTTTAAAACCCTTTATTCTACATTCAACACCATCACTTGATAAGACACCATAACTGTTGAAACAAAATCGTTAATTTTGTAATGACTTTTAACATATTTATGTTATAATATTCGAATAAATAATTATATTTGCTCTACTCTGTATTGGCTCTCTTTTAAGAATATTATTTTTGGTTATTGGACTTTAATCCGTATACATCAAATATTCTTGTATATATATATATATATATATATATATATATATATATATATATATATATATATATATATATATATATATAGGTGAAGGATAAATATTTGTTAAAAGGTTTTATTGCTATTTTATTTTCTTCATTTTTGCGAATATTCTTACTAGCAACTGTCTCTTAATACATTTCAAAGCATTATGTTCTTTGGCAGAGGCAACGCCATTTTATCGAGAGATTCTTCATGCTTTATTGAATTTCAGATTTTGACTTGAAGATTTCTTATCCAGTCAGTACTTTTGGGCTCAACGTTTTCCTTCATAATACTTTTTTTAATTTCTAGTGCCATGACTTAGTCAATTTAAACTTTACTCTTTATTCCATCTTCTCCATATTTTCCATCCGAATGTCATCTTCTCGTTCAAAATTTGCTTCCGTGCCATGTCTAATCGATGTTTCTTTTTTCTAATTACATTGTGTATTTCGTCTTCATTGTGATCTGCCAAGTCAGCCAAATAATTTTTATGAAATTTTAATTTGCTATTTTGTTGTTCTTAAAACTTTTATGGCATCAATGTTCATTATTTCAATAAACTTTGTGATCAGGAATTGGCGTCTTTCAATATTTTCAGCTTTTATGTTTGTTGTAGCATTATTTCACGTCTTTGCATGTTCACACTGGCTTCCTAGTGGTTTTCTTGGAAACTTTCTTAGTCGCATCGAATCACCACCATTTTCGTAATATCCTCACAGACGCCAACCACACCGTGTTTGGACAGTCTCAATTCTGTCACGAATTTCCAGTTGATGTTAGTTACTTGGGCACGGTTCCAAATTCGGCAAATATTATTGTCACGACGATTTCTTTCTCTTTGCCTTTCAGAATCAGAGTAAGTAGAGATTAAGTAATATCAAGTCTCTAAAATAAAACATTCTTTTTAGTAGGCTAGCCGTTTTCACCATTGCTTCCCCCATATAAAGACCAAAGATTAGATGAATCCAACTCCCATTGGACTTTATATAATAGGCTTCTAAAGTGTTGCATTTACTTCTGTAGAGATTAATGCAATTGTTAAATTCCTACTTTACTTGGACCACTATTCATTTGGACACTTAACACTTCGATATTTATAATCGTTATATTACCTTCCAGAAAAAGAAAAAAAATCTGACTTCGGCCAGAGTCTAATTTTGTTAGATTTACTTTGATTTCGTAGTACAATTATACTTAACCAGCAATGTTAGCTCTATCTCTGATATTGAGAGCTTTCTAATAAGTACCGCGCATATAATACATAAATAATTAATATATATATATATATATATATATATATATATATATATATATATATATATATATATACACACATGAAAGGCAATGACAGGTTTGGTCGTCCGTGTCGATAAGATGTGATCCAGAGAGCTCAAAATAATACCTGAGAAAATATTAATTATTTAATTATGAAAGAGACTACCTTCCTCTGAAAATATATATTTTCCTGAGAAATGTGACCTGAAGAACGAGGAAAAATATATTTTGTAGGGAAATAAATTATAGTCATGGGACTGTAAGGTTGTCATTTTCTTAATTATTTCTTTGAATGTAACTGAGATATTGATACGTCCCTTTTCTTTAAATAATTGCTCTAGCCGTTTTCATAGTAATTTTAATTTTAATAATGAATATGCTTATAAAACGCGTAAATTTCAGGAATTAGTTATTTCCCCCAAAACAATTTCGCTTGAAGATAGAACAGAGCTTGGTACTTGAATTCAATTTAATTCAAGTAAGGATATTGACGTTTTCGGCCCTTGTTTCGAAACATGAGAACTCTTATGTAGCGATGGAATCATATTTTTATATAAATAATTATATATATATATATATGTGTGTGTGTGTGTGTCTGTGTGTGTGTGTGTGTGTCTGTGTGTGTGTGCACGTGCGCGAGTATGCGTGTAAATTACTGATATAAGCTGAGTTCTCATTGACCTATGTAAATAGATAATTTCAAAAGAAAAACAAATTATTATCCAAACATTGTGTAATTTGAAGATAAATTTGAAATTTGGGAAAGTCTGAGACAAAGATAGTGGAAGAAGCAAAAATTAATTTCAGTACAAAGACAAGGAATATAAAACTGAATAAAGCAATATCGTTATTAAATATTTAAAACATTATTAAATATTTAAAGATTAATAAGCAATAAAATTGGATTTAGCATAAACTTATTTAAAGACAGAATCTTTTCGAATACTTAGAGCGTTTTTACGGATGGAAGAGATTAGGAAACTTCGCTAAAGAAATGCAAGCATCCAAAACAATAATTTTAGGTAACCATCATAATGTTAAATATCTAGGTTGTCGGAAAAGTTTCTCAACAGTACTTAAGTAGAAATATATATTGGCTAGGTATATAGAATAAGCGACACTCACGGAAATAGACGATCAAAACGACGTTGAAACCAACAGAAGATATGAGAAGTAATGGAATCGCGTTTTAGGTGACATACTTAGGCTTCCTTACGAGGTTGATATCACTATCAACATAAATTGAGAGAATTATTGTAATACATTTGAAGTGTTCCTCTCCCTTGAGTGGAAATGTTCAGGAGTAGCACTAAGCTATCATAACAAAGCAAATACAGAAATTTACATATCTAGGAAATATTTAAAACAGATGACAGACAAGTTGACAACGGAATCCAAAGGTACATTATAGTAGCTAAAAGTACCTTCCAAAAGGAAAGTAAAATATTTATAAACAGGAAAATTTTAGAAACAAAACTAAAAAGGAGTTTTGAATTAACAAATATTTATTCACCTGTATGGCAGTGAAGACAATGACTATGTCATCACTGATTAACAAAAAGTGTAGAGACAGCAGATATGTCGCTCTACAGAAGGATGATGGGTGTGATATATGAAATGCTTGTCAGAAACGAGTTAGTTGTATAGAAAATGGAAACACAACGGGTAGTTCTACGCAGAATCATGAATTGATTCATTACTTTTCTACGGTTTGTCAACCGATTGCAGATTATTTGAAACCGGGAAACAATTTAGATTGTAATAATTGTTTTGGCAGAAGATAATTATTTCATGATAAACGTTTTAATAATTAGCCCATACACAGGGAATAAGAGATGGTTTCATACATTTTCCAAGGATATTTTCGCGTAATTGGACAAAATGAACCCAACGGAGACAGGGAGCCAGTGTTCCGAAAACAATACCAAAACTTAATGCACATCACTATTCTCACATTCAAATACCTGGTATTCCCAAACAGCTACCCTCTCGGTACAGACCGCGATTGTTGTTGCTTAAATTCGGTGATCGTAAAGTAAACAGTGATTGAACGTGATAGCCATAAGTCTATTCAGCATCAGAAAGTTGCAGCTGATATTGACACATAGTGAAGAAGGGTTCTTGGAGTATTCAAAACTCGCAACAACTACTATAGGCAAAAGGACAGAGGGTAACTGGAGGCAACATACATAGAAAAAAGTGTGTAAACGAATGGAGGAAAATTGATTCTCAAAAGATTGTTAATATCGAAAAAATTTTTATTGGAGTGATGACCGCCAAATTCCTGAATGGACATATACAAGAAGAAAACATTTCTACTGAGTATTCAATGTCATTTTTCATGCAGCTTCTAACTCCATGTTGAATGATGACATTTATTCTCGAGCATGAATTATTTAAGTCATGGTTGTGTAACTCAGAATTGGAGATTATAGTGCTGGAGGAAGCATGCATGCGTGAAGCTCTCCCACCAAGTAACTGTCATCTTACAATATTGCTTGAGGTGTTTACCAAAAAAATACTGATGATACTGTGAATGTAACAAGAGAGTTCCTCACTGCAAATCTTTTGTGTTTTCAAAGCCACATATTTAAAAAATTACAAAGGTCAACGTTCACACAAACAGTAAATTCTTGATTTTGAATCCTTAATTTCATAATTTCAAATCTTTCAAACCGTAATATTTAAAGTTCGGAATATTTGGATATAAATGTCGATTTTTAACGATATTCTTACCGAAAGATGCTGATAAAGGTCATTTGATTTTTACTCGGGCAAAATGCATTTCAGTGTAGTTTGTTGTTTAACTTCAAAATACCTCATAGCACCAATCGATTTACAATATTCCTGGCAACGATTACAGATCGATAATTCAAGCAAGAATCGAATTCGACCATTTCAATGAAAGTAAATGACCAATGGAGCTCGTCTAAATATATGCTATGGAAATATAGAAATTGAAACGATAGGAAAACATTTTGTCTGTAGGAAAGAAGCAGTATTCTGGAAAATAGATTAACTTCCACAAAGCAGCGAAAACAATTTTAAACAATGTGATGTCTGTAAAATAGTGCTTGGAGAGCTGCCCCCTAGGTATGGTAGCATTATGCCATTATTGGTATGATTATTATTGGTATGATTATTATTGGTATGATCTGTGTAAAGATGAAGCAAACATGACAGTAGTCTCCCGGTACTTTCTGGTGCAGCACAAGGAACAGACTATTTATCCAGTGTCTTTAGCGATGTGACATCTCTGATGTTGGAATACATTGACCTAATTTTCTTTCAGTCTAAATTCCTTAAGGATTTCTGTATTCTGTCGAGTTTTCACTTATAGTATTAATTGCATTTATAACTTTCTGCATCATGTTTGCAGTTTCCGACAAGTTAGTGCATCATTTCCGAGATTTCATAATTTTCACATATTCTCTTAAGGAAAACTTTAGTAGATACCAGAATTTTTTGCATATTTTCCTGACTTCCTGTTAAATTCAACTACACTTCAGAGGTTTTTTTGGGGGTTTGATCCAAGATTCTAAGGTTTGAATCAGAAATCTCAATAGATATTATAGGTCAACGGTTTAGGCGTCACTCTCTGTATTTGGATTAATCGCTTTAAAATGAAGGCCACGTATGATTATTCATAATTATTATACTGGATCAAATCATTCAAGACGGTCGTCCAATTCTTGAATGCGTTTATAAATATTCAATAATAATAATAATAATAATAATAACAATAATAATAAATTGTTCTCACGAGTAGAGTCCACACCTTACGAAGGGCTTTGTCTACGTAATTTATTTTTTGTCAGTGGAAAATGTCATGATGTCATTTCTAAAGTTAGGTCACTGGGCGGGAGCCGGAAAGAAATGAGTACACATCAGAAATCAAAGGGAATATAATAATAATAATAATAATAATAATAATAATAATAATAATAATAATAATTAGCGAAATTGACTTATTACTGTATAAAGTATTTTACGAGCCGAGATCCAATTCCGGTTGTGTTCATTATATTCACTAAGACGTAAATTCCATTGGGATATTATGACTTCACTTATTCTCTCACTAGCCATGGATTAAATTTAACACTAAACCAGTATTGGTTTAAAACTAATGGTATATTTTTAAAATATTAATTATTTTAACGCATTTCTGAACAGCTGCAGTCAACACTCGTCTCTATCTCACTGTTGTGTTTCATGGTATCATTCAAATCAAAATAGTAGCTTTGCAGCGAGGATTCTGAGGTTACACCGTCACACCTCTCAGGGGTGTTTGAAAAACGATAAAAGTTACGATCTTCAAGACATTGCCTAAAGAGGCAGGCTTTACAAGACAACAGGTGGTTTGAATTCAGAGTTTACTTCACATAGAATGGTTGCCACCGAAAGATGTAGAACCCAGTCTCTTCTGTTATTTTAACCATAGCTAGGGGAGAAGACACCAAAGGTATCAGCGCGTAAGTAACTATAATGAACTCAACTGGAATTCAAACTTCACTCTCTGGATTTAAATAACCCGCAAGGGGTTGATAAACACTAATATATGAATCAATGAATCTTAAATAAAATAGATCATATCGCTGACTTACTGGCTTATTGCTGATGCATCTTAATATGGGGGTTGAACGCTATGTCATAATAGGTTAAATAATTTCAGCATTTTTAGTTTCGTTAATAATATCGTTTCACGGTGTGCATGATTCATACTGCCATGCTTTATACGTTACAGAAATTAGATTACATCAAAAATTAAGGAAAAAATTACTATTTATTATTATATGAAGAATGTTCCACAAACTTTTGGACTAGCGTTGACCTCTTTTATTTCGACTTTTAGTTTTGTACCTTCTCTGTTTTTATTCATAAATAAGTATTCTTTCATTTGTCTACACCTTTTAATCTCTACCAAAGTTCAAACTTATTCCACGTTGCAATGAACGATGTAACCCACGTTAAAAATTGAAGAACGGTAAATGTCTCTGAAATTTGTCGTTTGAATCACCTTTACTGAATGTATAATTCGATTTGTTATTTCCATTAGGTGTGTGTCTTGGTTAAGACGTACCGAGAAGTTAATTATCTGTGCATCTCACACAAATTGGCTGAGTTACTTTCGTGGATTTTTATCACCTATCTCGAGCAACAGATAGAAAAATAACTTCTGGCAAGAGTAATAATGTTTGTTTAAATTTAAACACTATTTTATCTTAACTGCTTCCAATTTCCTGATTCTTGATAAAATCCATTCATTAAGTATCCATTATGAAGTCATCTCGAATTTTGATATTTAAAAACATCTCCATCTTGGATATTGTTTATGAGACATAAAAAATTTATATTGTTCAACAAGATAAATGAATCTAGGAAACTCCTTCATTATTTTGTACCTCTGAGTACATTCTTACTTCCGGTTGTCATAAATCCATTCTCTCCATAGCTATTAGCTTTCCGCAGAGTCTGAAGTTCATGTCTCTAACATCATGTATTGACACATATTTACAGATGCTAAGTATTTTACATATTGTTTTTTTTCGATATTATCAATACACGTATCAATTTCATATCAGTTTGCTTTTATATCCCTGTCAGTTTGAATTGGCATGTGTCTCTGGTTTGTGCTCATACCATCTTTCACTAGTTTCCATTTGCATACATGGCCTTGGTCCTGAGCTGCAATAATTAAGCCTTCTGTCTCAGCTTTCCACGCTGTGCTCCTCAGCCACTGATGTGTTTCTTTTGGTCTAGATTAGCTTCTTTCATTCTTTTTAGGTATTTGCTATGAAACACCTTGTCCTCCCAGGTTTTTTTGTTATTACATTTGGCCAAGTTGTTTTCCTTTCTCTTTTAATCGTTTGGTGTAAATAGTATTCGCTCCGTTTTTGATGGTAGGGTTTCAGTTATATGAAGCTGTTTCTTGAATTGTACAGATTTTGTTGATGGAGTTGATCTGTTTTTTTTTAGTATTTGTAAGAGAGGGTTATTGGCTATTGTGAGTTATGCTTTGAGTTCGTTTGTTGCAATTTTTAGAATTAGATCATGTTGGATTAGACATCGTCCTCCTAAAGCTCTTGGTATCTACACCTTATCAACATCTGATTTATTATTATTATTATTATTATTATTATTATTATTTTATTATTATTTCCTTTGATTTCTGGTGTGTACACACTTTTTCCGGGTCTCGCTCAGAGACCTAAGTTTAGAAAAAGCATCATGACATTTTCCATTGCAAAAGAAATTTACATAGATAAAGCCCTTCCTAATGTGTGGGCTGTGCTCGTGAGAATTTTTGTTTTGTATTTCTATAAGGCATGGGCTTCCAGAAAGCCTTCAATTAGTCTAGTGGAATCTTTTCCAACCAATCCGATGGATCCATGTACAACAGGGATTGCTTATGTTCCCATGTGCCACATTTGGGAGAATTCTATTTCAAGGTCCTTGTATTTTAATAGCTTTTTTAAGATATATTGCAGTCCGCAGGGACTGACATTTTGTTTACGTAATTATTACTTATAATTTTATCTTTATTTTGAATGTTTGTACTGTCTTGTAGTTTCCTTGCAAACATACTATCTGTCAAGTCACAATAAGGAACTTAGATGGAGAATATTTTCTAAGTATGCTTGCCATAGCAAAGAAAGTAAACTTCACTGGCACTCGCAATGTGTATGTACCATCAATATGTTTGGCATACTCTTTAATCTTCAAGGAAACCGAGAGAATGATAGTGAGATAGAGAAAGAGATATTCAATTCCTCCAATCACTTCCGGGATTATTTAACATTTTTCCCCGACATTTTCCATAAACTGACAATCATAACTTTCAGTTGAGTTTAGTTGCTGCCTTTTTTATATTTACTTTTTGTTATATTGTATTCAGTGGATATTGCAACACAAAATATTTGGTATTCATTTTCAATTGTGTAGCGGAAGACTATCTGTTGCGGACGTCAAAGAACGAAGTAAGCAATTTCTGATCTTCTGTAGAAAGAATAAACCCGTTTGTCTAACAATGAAATCCTGAACTGCTTAGCCACTGATGGGTTGCATATTGGCTTTTATCAACATTTATGCTTTCGAGAAAGATTAGGTTATGAACAACGTTTCGACAGCTTTCAGCGATTTGATTTTGGTTTAGATTTGTCGCTTTTTTGTTTCAGGTTTCTTGCTTATATTATAGAAATTATTTCTACTTCATTGATATTTTTAAAATTGAACACGTACACGTTACATAATTATGGCGTATTTTACGACAGAATAAAGCTTTTTAAATGTTTTATTTATACATCACTCTTGTTGAAAATTTTAAAGCAAAATTTTGTTAAATCTTGCACTTACCGCCACTGATCTTTAGCAGATACAGGCGTTCAACATCTGCCTTAGGGTAATGCATCATTTTATATTATCGTTATTATTTATGTATGCTATGTTTCCTGCATTGTTTCCTGTAGAGCCGGGTTCAAGCTATAGTACCCCGACCCTATAAGGGAAATGCCATTTAATTGATAGCTCTTTTCTTAGTACATGTTATGTTCCTTGTAGCGCGATTTTCCGAGCAATTTGTATGTTAAGTTTACCTGGGACACTGTTAGTAAAATTGTCCTTTATTTTTCTGACAAGCACCGATTACTATTGGTGAAATCTCAGTCTTCATTGTATACATCCTGGTAATCTCGATCTGCAGGTCTTTGTATTTGGACAGTTTCTTCATAATTTTCAAAGAGATGTTTCTCACAGATGTTACTGCTATGTCACTACCTGAATGTCTTGTCTTTTATGATAATATCTGGTCTGTTTGAATTTATTTCGCTGTCCGAGGATTGTTACATCATTGTTTTGGGTAACTGTATCTATTTGGTCCTCATCTTATCTCACAGCAGTTTAGATTTTTTATTTTGCATATCTTCCAGGTCACATATATCGCTTCATTAGCATGTCTGTGGGTATATATATATATATATATATATATATATATATATATATATATTGCTTGTCTCGGACATCCTGAGACATTACGGTCGACAGTTTCATCAAATTTTCGCAGATTCTATATTTCGAGTTACTTCCATCCTTGTATAGGTGCGAAACTTTGGTCCTGAGCTGCAATAATTAGGTCTTTTGTCTCAGCTTCAAACCGGGTTCTCCTCAGGCAATAATACTGGTCCACTTCTGTTTCTTTCGTTCTTTTTATGTATTTGCCATGGAGCGACGTGTCCTCCCAATTTTCTGGTAATTTCATTAGGCCAAGTATCGTTCTGTTTCCCTCTTTTGGCGTAGATGTTATTCGCTTCGTGTTTTTCCGGGCAGGGTTTTAGGTACATTAAACTGTTTATTGCAAATGAAGCGTCATTTTTGATGGAGTAGATTTCGTATTTTACTCTTGTTAAAGAGGAACATTGGCTTTTGTGAGGATCGCTTCCAATGCAATTGTGATATTTTTTTAGAGCTAGTTCAATTTGGATCAATCTCGACATCCGAAAGCTCTTGGTACATACAGCTTATCAGCATCTGATTCAACCTGAGGCATACTCTTTTGCGTTAGCGTTTTCCTGGTCAATGGCCTCCAAAATTTTAATAACATTCAGCTTCCATTTTATACTGTTGATGCTTTATATTGCTACAGGTATAGCTAATGTGTAAAGAACCTTCATTTTATTGGCCCCATTTTGTTCGATTTCTAGTATCAAACGAACTCTCCTATAATATTTTCGGCTCTATTTTTATAATTGAATGTTGTATTCTCTCAAGTATTTATGTGTAGCATTTTGGTCTATTTCCTTAATCTTATTGTTGATATCAATGCCTAAATCTGTAGAATTGTTAGATTGTTGCCACTGAATATGGCATTGATATATTAATTTTATCCCGAACTCCATTGCAGTGTCTTTGTTTGAAGATTTTGACAGTAGTGAGTAGGTTTTCCTGCAGGTTGTCATTCGTGGCAAACTTTTTAAGATCACTAAAATAGAATACTTGATTCAGTCTGCCATTCTGTATCTTTTACCGTAACTGTTCTTGTTCAGTATTCTGGTGAGTGGTGCTAATGCAAGGCAGAAGAGTAATGGTGACAATGAATTTCGCTTTTGAAGTTTTGATTGGTTTCGAAGTCAATGACCAGTTTGTATGTTTTAGACTTTGCGTTGTCTTTCAGTTTTTCATTCTCTCCGTCATGATTTTGAACATTATGTGGCATACTTTGTATATTTTAGGCCATTCTCTATCCACGAGTGTGGTACATTGTCGAATGCCTTTCTCTATTCAATTCATACTATCAATAAGTGCCGTTTTCTTTTTTCACCTCTTCGAATATTGTTTTGTTGATAATTAATTGGTACTTGCACACATTACATCATCATTTACGACCCTTCTGTTCTTCACGGAGTAAATAGTTTTTCTTAAGAAAGTTGCATCTTCTCACAGTAATGATAGAAATGAGCATCATGTGCATTGTTGGTAGTCAGGTGATGGGTCTATAGTTCTTCGGATCCTTCGTATCATTTTGGGGGAGCAGATATGATACTCCCCACGTGAGCCATTTGGAATATTTTCCTGAGCTTATGATTATATCGTTGTATACTCGTACGTGGTCTTCGTCGGGGCTAGATAAGATTTTTATCCAAAAATTGGCCATTCGGTCTATTCCTGGTGCTTATCTGTTTTTTTTTGCAGATAGCAGCGGCTGTTTCACTGTTATTCATATCCAGCAATTTTTGGCACTCTATATGAGTGTGTTGTTGCCATTGTTGCTTGATCCATGTAGTTTTTTCATTGTGCATTTTGCAGTTTTTACACATCTTTCACCTCCTCGATATTAGGTGGATCATTTATCTCGATATAGTTTCTTTGCAAATTCTTTGAAGAACTTGTTTTCTACCAGAAGAATGTTTCATTATCCGTGACTTTGCTTGAATCTGTTGTTTAGGTTTTTGTTTAATTTTTTATCTCAGGTTTATTCTTTCTGTCAAGGCTTCGTTTCAGTTGTCACTTTTTTCTTTATTTACTTTTTGATCCCTCGTCTACTTCACTCGGAAGTGACAATTGTCCTCCTAGTTTATTTATTTCCGTTTCTATTTTTTTTTTAAATAGATCACTCTGCTGCGAAAATAAAGGCTTTCATTTTTTAACACTACACTTTGTAATCACTGATGGTTACGGGGTGTGTCTACATCGGCTTGTATGATACTTGCCTGGTTGTATAACTTTTTCCTAATTTTCATGTAAAAATTCATACGGCCAATTTGCAATATTTTATTTTATTGAAGATAAATACAACGCATTCATATCGACCTGTTTTCTGTGATTTAATAGAATTCTCTGTTTGCGTATTTTCTTGATTGGTGGAATTTCATATACTGCTTTAATTTTACATTTCTGCTTGATCTTGCTTTTCTGTGTTTAAACGTTTGTACTTCTTGAAATATCGTCCCGTACCGATAACTCAAATCTGATTTCCTCAAATTCTTGCTGTAAATTTGTCTTCCATCTGGTCTCTGTTTGTCAAGTTTTTTCATTTTTATTTGTCTTGATATAAAGTTTCAGTAGCTTCTAAAGCAGTTCCATAGAAACATTATTTATTTCTATGATGCTTTCTACTGTTCCGGCCATAAACAATGATTGTAATGTTGCGTCAAATGTATGCACAATATGATTATTGGACTTTGTCATATGTATCCGTGGAAGTTAACCTCTCTGTAACATTTGTGTGCAAGTTACATTGCTGATTATTTGAATGATGTGATTTTAGCGATTTTATCTCTTTCGTTTTTAAGCAATTCTGCTCTGATATCGTTGGAATCGTCTTCATCAGTGACAAAATTCAAACCAGTAAAATTAATATATCGTAGTTAGAATCTTCCGTTTTCTTTCTTGTGAATGCTTTATTTCTTATTTCATTTATTTTATCTTTTATCTCCTTCTATCTATTACCACATTTGCCTCATATTGTCCTTAGATTAATATTTGTTCCTTTCTTATTTATTTCTGTATTTGAAAATTCTGTTATTTCGTATATCACTGTTTGTCGATCAAATTCGGGTCGAGATAGGGTCTTATTTTAGTTCCGACCATATTTCTCTATATTGTGTTATGCCTAATGTGTGATATACTTCTGGATTTTCGAGTGCAGTGAAAAAAAAATCCCATAATTTTATTATACTGATCATGATTCTATTTGGTTTGCTTTCTATTTATTAACTGATTTGAGGTGAAGTACGCAGGTTCAAATTTGAAATTAATTCAGTTTTCGTGACCAGGTGCATCATTGTTGATGGAAGTGTTCCAGTGACAGATAATTCCGACATCTGAGGGACGTGACCCTAGCTTTCTTGAGTGACGATTAATCCGATTTGTAAACACTGAGATTTGTATTGTTGAGTTTTATCCTTGACGGCTATGGGGTAATTTTTTAAAGATACCAGCTTTAGGACGACTGTCGACATTACACATCAGATATCCTTCCGATATTTGAAGTCTACAGGAAGTTTTATTTATACATTTATTGTTACTCCTGTCAATGTTATCATTATTATAATTATATTAATAAAGTTTTTAGTTGTATATACTTACTACTTTCATGTTCCTTGACGCAAACCATCATCATTTCTTCTGTAGTTTCCAAGTATCTTTGGAGGCCAATTGTTGTAGATTTGTAGGTCAGTTCTAGTTGAAATAATCCTCTGCCTCCTTCGGATCTGGGCACATACAGACGATCATCATCAGCTTTGGGATGATGCATGCGATAGCAAGTGAGAAGCTTTCTCGTTTTGGCGTCCATTCGCTTAATTTCAGCTATGGTCCAGTTAAAGACATTAAAGCTGTATTGCACCACAGGGACAGCCAATGTGTTTATGGCTGATATCCTGTTTTTTGAGTTTAGCTCAGTATTTAGTACCAGACGTGCACGCCGGTAATACTCTTTTCTTATTTTTTCCTTCATTTGGGAGTGTTGTACGCCATCTCCTACGCTAATTCCTATACTTATAAGCTTCATCATGCTCCAGTTCCCTAATCTTTGTGACAAAATCTAAATCTATTAAGGGTGTTTCTGTAATTCTGTCTTTCTTGAAAGTTACTTTTGCACATTTATCTAATCCGAAGTCCGTACCTATGTCGTCACTGAAGTATTTTACAATATTGAGGAGGCCTTTCAACTCATTGTCGTCTTTGGCAAAGAGTTTGACATCATCCATGTAGAGTAGGTGATTGAATATTTTCTTATTTATTTTGTAAACATAGCTACTGTTGTTCAGTTCATGTGTAAGAGGGATTAAGGATAAACAAAACAGAAGGGGTGGCAGAGAGTCTCCTTGAAAGATCCCACGTCGGATATTCAGACGGTTGGATATGGCAATGCCCCGGTGTGACTAAGGTATAGTTTGGTTTTCCACATTCCCATGCTGTGCTTAAGGAAATGTAATACCACAGGGGAGACTCTGTACATTTCCAAAGTCTTAAGGATCCAAGAATGTGGAACACTATCAAAGGCTTTACGATAATCAATCCACGCTGCACTTAGATTTCTGCGTCGTCTCCTACAATTTTCCAGGATCATTTTATTTATAAGAGTTGATCTTTGCAGCCATATGAACCTCTTCTGCATCCCTTCTGTTCCAGCGGAAGAATGCTGTTTGTTTCGAAAAAGGAATAAGTACGGTTCGTCAGTACAGACGTGATCAACTTATACGTTGTGGAGAGTCATGTTATCGGTCTATAATTTTTCGGGTCGTCTGTTTCAGTTGTTTTTGGTATGAGGTGTGTAATACCTTCAGTAATCCATTCCGGGATTTTATTGGGATTATTTACAAGCGTTGATAATGATTTTGCAAGAATTTCATGGGTAGATGTGAGATGATACAGCCAGAAATTGGGCAACTTGGCATTTCCTCGGGATTTCCATTTTTGGGATTTCGTTAGAGCTTGCCTAACATCATCTGTGGATATATTTTCCCATTCTTGCAGAGGTGTATCCAGCAGTAGTTCTTCTTCACGTCGTATCCATTCTGCATTTGGGTTATATTCCTTTGGGCTGCTCCAAATATTTTCCCAAAATATCTGTACATTATCAATCGATGATGGCCTTTAGACATGTATAGGTGTTTTTCCAATTTCCCTGTAAAACTTCTTAAGATCTGTTCGGAATATTTTATTTTGGCGTTAGAACCTACAACGTTTTTCGTATCGTCTTGTTCTCTGCGCCTTTAGCTGAAGTTTCTGTTTCAGCATTTCCTTGATTGATGGAATATCAATTAGGTATTTAATGTTATATTTCCGCTTGATCTTTTTGGATTTACGTGTGGAAATATTAGGGTTTCTGGTGAGCTCATCTAATATAGAAAGCTCCTATCTGATTTGTTTTATTTCTCGAATCAGTTTGGTTGACCAAGCTGGTTCTCTGTGTCTGTTAATTTTATTTAATGTCTTGACTCCAAGCTTCCGAGTCGCTGCTAAAACTGTTGGGTATATGACGTTGTTAACTACTGTGATGTTTCCCGGTAGTTTATCTGTTAACAGTGTTTCCAGAGCAGCATTCTATATTTTGACGATGTGCTTGTTGGAATTCGTCATATGGATTTTCGGGAGCTGGTCTCTGTCTGACAATTGTATGAAAGTTACTCTGTTGAGTACTTGGATGACGTCATTTTTCGCTTCGGTGATTTCAGCTTCGTGGTTTTCGAGGAATTCTAACTTATTGTCACTGAAGATGACTCCAGGTACATTTTCTGGAGGACTGCAGGTTGTGTTTAAGGTAGAGTCTTGGGTTTCATTTCCTGGGAGATTATTTCGTATTTCATTCGCTTTAGCGTCCACCTAATCCTCTGTTGCATTCCTTATTTCTACATTCGTCTCAATAGAGTTTGAGTGATGGGTCATAATATTTTCTCTTATATCTAATTTTATCTTATCTATTTCTTCCTTTGAGAGTCTGTTGTTTCGCATGATCTCTCTGCGGACATTGGCAACCATGTCTGGATTGAGGTTATTTCTTATATCATTTCCCACTGTACTTCTCCATATGGTCTAAGATTGGCAATAATCCGGGTTTGGTAACCAAGTGTCTCTTCGTGTGTGGAAGAGTTTGTTCCAGTGGCAGACTTTTCGTACTCAGACTGGGTCCTCTCTGAGGGACGCGGCCCTTGTTTCCCGGTTGACGGCCGATCCAGTATGAAGTATTATTCGTATTCATTGAAATTGGTAGAGATGCGTTTTAAACTTGACCGCCAAGGGGTAATTATGTTCAGGTTACCAGCTTTAGGACGAGTCTCGAAGAACAAGATCCAAGAGCGTGCCCAAACAATGAGATTGTGGATGGTGTTCAGTGGGGTAGACTTTACTAAGTTTTAACTTACTATAAGTCCGAGTGACAACTCCAAGGAGGATAAATAGATTTTAGTATATAGACTTACAAAAAAAAAACAAAAAAAAATGATCCCTGTCAATGCGGATACATACACATGTAAATTATATATATATATATATATATATATATATATATATATATATATATATATAGACAGATATTAGTAAACATGTAAACATATACTCAACGACAGAGATATGGAATGCTTAATGTAAGAGAAAAAAAAAAGAAAAATGGACACGGATGTCCGCTTAAGGTCGGGGCCGGAATTGAAATAAGTTAAAACAAAGAAAAGGGAACTGAAAAGGAAAGAATTAACTTGAGTCAAAAGAATTTACAATCATAGCACACTACACGAAAAGTATCATTCAAAAATACTACATTTTCCATTTCTTACAAGTTCGGAGCATGGCAAAAGTGACTTTACACAAATGTTCAGTTTTCCGTCTCCAACGACAGATACTTATCAAATTTTATGGGTTAGGCTGGACTTATACTACAGAGTGCTGGCGGGGACATCAAAGAATTCATTAAACAAAGGGGTAGAAGCAAAGCAGTAAATGTTATAATTTTCCGTTCATCTCTCAACCTACTAGCCGCTAAAAGATATATTTTTAAATTTTCACTCAAAGACATGATAGTCAAAGGGCAGAGCATTATAGCAAAATGACACCTGTAACCATGAAAAAAATAAAAAAAGAAAAATACAATGATCCCTGTCAATGCGGATACATACACATGCAAATTATATACTTATGCATATATATACATATATATATATATATATATATATATATATATATACAGGAGAGAGAGAGACAGATATTAGTAAACATGTACACATATACGCAACGACAGAGATATGGGATGCTTAAAGTAAGAGAAAAAAGGGAAAAATTATTATTTTATATTATTATTATTATTATTATTATTAATGTTGTTGTTGTTGTCAAAGTTAGTATTGTTGTTGTTGCTGATGTTGTTGATATAATTACTATTATTAACAATTTCCATATTTATAAAATTGCGTTTTATTAATAAAAATGTATGCATAATTTTGCACGGAAAAGCATCAAATATAAGCGTGAGTGAAGGAATAAGAATAAAAATAAAGAGAATATTGGTAAAAGGAGAAGTAGCTACATAAGCAATTGCATTGTTAGAGTGAATTGATATATAGAAAAAGAGGGACATTTATGCATTTCACATGGATTTTTCTAAGCATCGACAAACACTGTGAATCCTAGAGAGACGCTGAATATGTAAAGCGCCTAACAGCTAGAGGTTTTCTTCTTGATCGGAATTTCACAATTCACCATTCGTTATCTGAACAGGAAGAATGTCAGAAGTAAATCTGCGCTGCTGCTTTCCATCTCTTTTGCCCAGTGTGATTGCAAAAATATGTCGTTACTCTAAAAGGTGTGACTGGATAAACTGCGTGAATTTGTTATATATTAGGATTCTGGAATTATTGTTGTTTTTTTTTTCTATTTAATATCATTTCCCTATTAATGTAGTAAAAGAAGAGATAAAATTCACTTCAGCGGGAAGATAACTTCTAAGTTGTTGCTTTATTTTTTGTGCACTTAGAATTTTTTGTCAAATATATATTCTATAATAGTGTATGTGTCTTTTGGGCTACAATGCTTGTATCAGTTCAAAGTAGTTTACACCTTCTGTGGATCTTTTGAACGTGAACCGAATTTCAGAAAAAAATTAGACGCTAACCACTTACCAGTTTCCCATTTTTAAGAGCTCTTTATTTTCTATTTATTTTCTTACTTTCCGCTTTATATTTGGCTGTTTTTAGTCTTATACATTTTTGCTAGAAGTAAGAAATAAAATGTTGGCAATTCAAAATGCAGTAGCTGATATTGTGTATCTAAGCAAACACGGATACAGAAAACCAGACACACAATGAAAAAGCGTATACGCAAGTATATATTTATCTGTGTATTTGTGTTGAAGGAATATCAATAATGTGGAATCTATCTATCTATCTATCTATCTCACTTTGGTCATATCTGACTATTTCACGTTGTTCATATCTATCTATCTATCTATCTATCTATCTATCTATCCCACTTTGTTCATATCCAACTATCTCACTTTGTTCATATCTATCTATCTATCTATCTATCTATCTATCTATCTATCTATCTATCTATCTCTGTTCATATATATTTTTCTATGTGTGTGGAGGAAATGAATATATAACACATGAGCCTATGTCTTTTTAAATCAACTAGCAGAGGTAGCCGGCTTTGCCCGGGTATAAATGGCTGCAATAGTCTAACTGCTTCACTTATATACCTGCATGGCCTGTCCAGAAATGTCTGCCTTAATCACCGCTTGCATGCATCATACATTGATATACTAAACTACTCCCCTTTCATCAATGTTACGGTATGTCCTTCACAAGTGCTTGATTGTATTTAATAAAGTAATTCCATCGATAAAATCTTCCTTGTGGTCGTGGCCCGGCGTAAAGTTTTTTTTTTCAGTGTTTTAGATATTCAGTAAAAAAAAATATAATAATTAAACAAAGACAGGGATGAAGCGTTAGAGTTGATTCAACTTCAAGTGTAAACCATCGAACGTCTTCTCCTTCTTCGCAGGATTACTGGAAAGATGGATTAATAAGTGATCCTTCGGAAATTTTTATCTTGCAACGCTTTAATGATCCTTCTCAACAAATCTTTGAACCAATGTTTGTTCGAATGTCAATTTACGATGGAATATATGAAGAGACTATCCGCTAAATAGCAAAAACCGGTTTTCGACCTACTTTGTCGAAGATTTCGTTCACTTAACTGAAATGAACAAAACCAAAACTTCACACAAGACAATTCTTGTGTCATATATAATTTACATGGAAAATCTAGAAAGAATTGGATGAAGACCAAAGGAGTCATTGCCGAAAAACTGGCTTTTTGTACAATATTTAGTGTTTTTTCGTTATAAGCCAGGGAGTTAGCAGGAGTTAAATAAAACTTATATTTTGTATAATGACATTTTTCTGCAACCGGTTTAAGAAAAATCAGATAAAAAATTAAGACGATATTCAAGTTTCTATTTTTAGTAGTACGAAAAAACGAAATTTGGCAGTTTTTTGTCTGAAGCCAATGTCGCAGGAAGATTATCAAGTACTCTACATAAACATCGTAACATGAGCTATGTTTTGAATAAGTTTTATTACCTCTACTCTCTGGACAATGTCTATCCATTAGGCATTGTTCAAGCAATAATTAAGAACAAAATTGTTAAATTTAACAAAGTCAAACCTGCTATCGTAAAAATATATCCTGTGTACCTACGCCTTCTTTGGCTAGGTAGTATCAGTGATAGGTTTGCTAAGAAGGTTTCTACCGTAGTTCGACATAGTTACTTTGCTGTTAAAACTCGTGTTGTTTTCTCTTCCAGGCGTGTTCCTACGTCTACGCGTAAGGATGTTCTCCCGCCACATTACAATAGTTCATTAATTTATTCTTTAAAATGTAGTTACGGTTCGGACTACATAGGGAGAATGACGCAAAGGCTAGATATTAGAATAAAACAACACGTTCCAGCGAAAATCCGAAACCTTAAGTTCATTCTCTCGGACATTTTGACCAATACATACGGTTCTCACATCGCAGAAAAACTTATAAAGAGCAATAGTTGTGCTGTTAGTTTTAGTGGTGACGCTTTTACTATCCTTACCAAGTCCCACTCAAACTACCAACTGAAAGTGTTGGAGGCCATCTACATTCTATCATTAAAGCATTCTCTTTGTAAAAAGAAGTACTTTATATTAGACCTCCAACTAATTATCATTTAAATATTTTTTCTCCAACCAATACAATTTTTTTTTTTATATATATTTTATAATTTATTCTATTTACTTCGATTTAGCTCTGTTGAGCGAGGTACGAAAGCGGTTAGCTAGCCAGTTTTTCATTTTTACTTTTTATTATCATTAGTGGTAATAATAAAACTAATTATTGTGTGTTCATGGCAGTCATTTATATATATGTGTGTGTGGGTGTGCGTGTTTGTGTGTGTACAGGCAGAGAGAGACTGAGGCGAACACACAGACAAATAGATAGAAAGAAACATATATACACATACAAATCCTGCTATATGTATATTTCTGTCTATCTATCTATCTATCTATCTATCTATCTATCTATATATATATATATATATATATATATATATACGCATATATGTTGTTATCTTCGTGTGCGTTTTTATGTGTTATACAAATGTGTGTTCATTTTTATTTATTTGGTCTTCCGTAAAAGATTTTTAATGGCTTTCCACATTTTGCCTCATTTTTTCTTCCGTACCTTACTTTTCATTTGAATTCCCCGTGTGGCTTTCATTTCCGCCACTCAACTACATCCTTCAATACTTAGCACTCTGTCTTCGTAAACGGTCAGTTGGTAATTTAAATAATGGTGTATGTGTTCACTTGTGTTTTTACGCGAAACATTCGTGAACCGTACATATTTTTGTTCAAAAAATGGTTGTCTCATTGTCAGCAGACATTAGCACTCTGAACAGTATTATATTTTTATGTGACCTTTTGGTAAGCGAAGAAGTCTTTTACTTAGCCAAATTTTCTTACCGATTATCAAGAAAATCAGAATAAAATACGTAGTAGTAAATATAAAATAAATAAATATATAATATTGAAAATTTCACTATTATTCTTACTGAAATGACTTAAAATCTATTAATTTTAAAGGACGTAAAACTTTCCACTCAAACTAATTACAAACACACGTTATGCATATCACTTTCTTGACTTTTCCACTCAAGTGCGAACAAACGTCTAAAATATTTATTTGAGATTTTTTTTTTGCTCATTTTCTAGATAAGAAGAACATATAAAACAGATCGCATTTTTTCTGCATATTCTATAATAATAATAATGATATTTTGGCTAATATTGTTTTAAAATTTTATTTTTTTTTTATTAGTACTAATAAAAAGTGTTGGAGTAGTAATAGTCGTCGCAGTTGTAGTAGTCTACATTTATTTGTCCTTTTATTGTACATGATACTTTCTATGTCTTGAAATAAGTCCAAGAGTGAAGGTGTTTACAAATTCAGGACTGAAGGTTTTAAATTGAGCCTCGCATATTTTTTTTTTATTTATTGCTAATAAAAATATATTGCTAGTAATTTGTTATCAAAAATCTATTGCATTGCTTTATTTTCTTTTAATAAAAATTCATTCCTTGTAATTTTTATTACTATGAAACATTTATAATTTCGTACTGTTTTAACCCCAGTTGATGGGTTAAATTAATCCTGGACATGGTGGTCCTGGAAGCAGCATCATAGAAGAGATTCTTCCACGCTTTTCAAAACCTCTTGGTTAAGGGCCTTGCTGCTGGATATACTTCATCGGCATATCCAATATACACAAACGATTGAAAAACAAGTCTTAAAATATTACTATGTCACGTTGTTGTTGTTTTTGTTGTTGCTCTTCTTGTTGCTGTTGCTGTTGTTGTAATTGTTGTTGTTGTTGCTGTTGTTGGAATTTTTGGTGTTGTTTCTGTTGTTGTAATTGTTGTTGTTGTTCTTCTTCTTCTTTTATTATTATTATTATTATTTTCTTTCATTTCTGGCGCTTACACAGTTCTTTCCGGGTCCCGCCCAGGCACCTAAGATTAGAAATGGCGTCATGACACTTTCCACTGACAAAAAAAAAAAAAAAAAAAAATATTACATAGATAAAGCTCTTCGTAAAGTGTGGGCTGTACTTGTCAGAACAATTTTCTGTATCTCGTTGAGGCATGGACTTCCAGGAATCCCTTCAATTAGTCTACTGGAATCTTTTCCAACCAGTTCTAGGGCTCCAACTACAACAGGGATTGTTGATGTTCCCATATGCCACATTTTCGCGATTTCTATTTCAATGTCCTTGTACTTTGACAACTTTTTGAATATCTTCAAAGATACATTGCAGTCAGCAGGGACTGCCATATCAATAAGAAGACACCGTTTTTGTTTGTGGTCTTTAATAACAATATCTGGGCGGTTGGCTTTGATTGTTCTGTCAGTGTGTATTGTGTAATCCCATAGAATTGTAACAGGTCCTATCTCTGTAACCGGGTCTGGGTTGTGTTCATACCAGTTTCTTTCAGTTTCCTTCCCGTAGAAGTTGCAGATTTTCCAGTGCAGATATTGGCCCACTCTGTCATGTTGGGTTTTATATTCAGTGGGTGCCAACAGCGTACAACCTGATACAAGATGATCAATCGTTTCTGGATATTTATCACAGAATCTGCATTTTGGGCTGACACAATATTTTAGTATATGTGCTTGATAATTCCTAGTTAGCAAGCATTGGTCCTGCGCAGCAAGGATAAAACCTTCAGTTCCCGCTTTCAACCCTGCACTACGTAGCCACTGATGGGTACGGGTTTTGTCTACGTCAACTTGTTTGGTACGGGCAGAGTATTGGCCATGAAGCGGTTTATCTTGCCATCGCTTCTGTAACTGGTCGGTTGCATTCGTCTTAGCTATCTTTTTTTAGGTATTTTGCAGTTTCAGCCGGTTTATTGTGCTGTAGTTGCATCTCTACGCCCATTTGGAACTCCATTTTAAATTTGTTGGCTTCTTTCATTACGGAGTAGAGACGCTTAATACTTTCATGTTCCTTGACGCATACCATCATCCAGTCTTCTGTAGTTTCCAAATATCTTTGGTGGCCAATTGTTGTAGTTTTGTAGGACAGTTCTAGTTGAACTAATCCTCTGCCTCCTTCGGATCTGGGCACATACAGACTGTCGACATCAGCTTTGGGATGATGCATGCGATAACAAGTGAGTAGCATTCTCGTTTTTGGCATTATTCGTTTAATTTCAGCTATGGTCCAGTTAAGGACATTAAAGCTGTATTGCACCACAAAGACAGCCAATGTGTTTATGGCTGATATCCTGTTTTTTGAGTTTAGCTCAGTATTTAGTACCAGACGTACACGCCTGTAGTATTCTTTTCTTATTTTTCCTTCATTTGGGGGTGTTGTATGCCATCTCCTTCGCTAATTCGTAGGTACTTATAAGCTTCACCATGCTCCAGTTCCCTAATATTTGTGACAAAATCTAAATCTATTAAGGGTGTTTCTGTAATTCTGTCTTTCTTGAAAGTTACTTTTGCACATTTATCTAATCCGAACTCCAAAAATTTGAAATATACGGTAAACAAAAAAAAAATTATTATTATTATTATTATTATTATTATTATTATTTCATTTCCTTTTATTTCCGATACAAACTCGTTTCTTTACTGGACCGACCCAGAGACTTAATTTTGGATAAAAATCACACATATTTTACGTTGACAAATCTCTTCGTAAACTGTAAGCTGTACTTATGAGAAGAAAGTTTCTATTTTTATGGCATAGGTTACCATGAATCACTTCAATGAGTCTACTGAAATCTTTTTCCAATTAATCCGAGAGCTCCAACCACAACGGGAATTATTGACGATCTCTTGTGACACTATTTTTGACATTTCGATTTTAAGTTCCTTGTAGTTTGAAAGTTCTTTTGAAGATCATAAATGGTGCATTGCATTCTGCAGGGACTGCCATGCCAATAAGAATGTACCTTTTGTCTTTGCTTTCTTTAATCACGATCCCTGAGCGATTACCTTTGATTATTATGGATTTGTGAATTATAAAATCACACGTAATTGTTACCGACCCTATCTCTGCAACCGTGTCTGGGTGAGGGTCATACCACTTTCTTGCAGTGTGTTTCCGTAAGAATTTTAAATTTTCCATTACAGATATTGACCCAATCTGTCATACCGTTTTCTATATTTTTTGAATGACAATATCATGCAAATTTATGCAAGATGTTCAGTTGTTTGTAGGTACTTACATGAGAATCTGCATTTTAGTCATACATAGTTTTTCATTGATCTGTTTCTTAATTTCTAGTTAGCAAATATCGGTCCTGTTCAGCAAATATAATACCGTATTATGATTTAATTGCATTTCTTCACACACTTGAAACTCTAATGTGAAATTAATGCTTTCCTTTTTTCATTTTTATGCATTTCACATCAAGCAAGGCGGGAGTGTAACTAGTAAGCAAGTTGTTACAGAGAGTGAAAGTAAGGGTAAAGAGGAGTGTGTGAGAAAAAGATAAAGAGAAGGACGGGAATCAAGATCAAAGTATCAGGATATATCGATTGACAATACATATGAATACTTGAAGATTGTAGTTATCAAATAAGCAATCAAGAGGGAGAGAGTTCTACTGTCGGGAAGTGCGAAAGAAGAAGCTGTTGGAATAAAAGAAGAGGTTACATTTAATTGTTTTGACACTCAAATTGTTGGACCCATATGACAATTTAGTAGAACGCTTAAATTCATGCAGTTCCAGCACCCGTGAAATAGCTCGTTAGAGCAACTGCCATAAAAATATTTGGAGAAAAGACAAAGCGGGTGCACTAGACCATTTATGGCAAAAGTAATCACTTCAAAGTTGGAGGGTAGATGCATAGATGTAAAGGATGGTTTCAGACGATAAAAACTTTCTGACCCTTCACAGAGAACCAATTTTCCTTGTGCTAGATGTAGCTGTTGATTCAATGTAGTTGTTCCACCTCAGGTTATTGGAAAACGTGAGACCACGAAGGCGCAACCATACTCTTGCTTGAAATTGATCATCAGCTATACGGATAGGAGACAGAAACTTTTCTCTACGGTGGGTAAATGAGAGCAGTTTCGTTTTGGAGGCATTAAAGTCTACAGGGCATTTCTGACCCTGTCAGACATAGATTGGAGTTTCTTTTCGAGACAAACGAACAAGTTAACGTTGTCAGAAATGCCAGTTTTACTCTTGAGACTGGAATAAATGTTAGTGTCGTCTGCGTAGATGCCTACTTGAGAACTGATGGAATTAGGAAGATCGTTGTTGAAAATCAAATAATTAAGGACACATGATAGAACTTGAAAAAAAAAACAGCGTTCGTAAAGATCCGGGTAAAGCGGAAAAGATGAAGTTTTTACAGATTAGTTCATGGGAGTTAAGGTGTTTAACCACTTCGGCATTGATTAAGTGGTAGGAGAATGAGTGGACTTTAGATAGATGGGCCAGAAGGCTCTCAAGTGTTCTTAAAAAAGGAGAACAAATAAGGCTTCCAACAGGCTGAAAAGCAAGTCAGCGAGGTAATAGTTATATTGTTTATAGAGAACTGGAGCCAGTTCAGGAGCACATTTCTTTAGGTCCATGGCTGGTATCCCGTCACCACCACTGGCATTATGAGAGTCTAATTTAGAGATCATGTCCAATACCATCGACGGGGTTATAATCATCTCACCCAACACAGTTCGCGGCGGGAAATAAGGTGTGGGTACACCGGACGAGACGAGTTTACAGTTGGATGATAATTTCCGAACAAAGTATCCAGACTTATCAGATGTGGAAGTGAGGACTTTGAATTAATTGAATAGAGGACGTATTGAGGATTTGCTGCTTTTCAGTCCACCTTTACAGAGCTGCCAATAATCTTTAGGACCAATCTTGTGAGATGCATTACGTTGTTACATTCTATCAGCAAATAGTAATTTTGCTTCATTGAAGACACGCTTGCCACCACAGACGTTCATCCAAGATTGTGGAACAATATCACAGGCTTTACGATAATCTCTCAATCCTGTGTTGAGATTTCTACCTCTTTCCCTGCAATTTTCCAGGATCATTTTGATTATGAATAGTTGGTCTTTCCAATCGTACTAACGTCTTCGGCATCTCTTTTGTTCCAGTGGAAGAATGTTATTTTCTTCGAGGAAAGAGTAAATACGATTCATCAGGATAGACGTGATCAGTATATATGTTGTTGCACAAACATGTTATTAGCCTATAATTTTTTCGGATGATTTGTTTAAACCGCTTTGGGCTGAAGATATGTTCTACCTTCAGCGATCTATGCTGTGACATCATTGCGATTAGCAATAAGCATTGAAATAGTTTTGTCCAAGAGTTCTATGGCTTCCTGACAGATGATGGAGCCAAAAATTGGACAACTTGTTCTTTCCTCGCGATTTTCATTTATGGTATTTCGTTAGCCTAACATTATTTGATGTTATTTTCCCATTCTTGTAAAGGTATATTCATCATTCGTTCTTATCATTTGATCATTCCAGATTGCAGTTATATTCGTTTTGTCTACTCCAAATAGTCTCCCCAAATTTTTCACTTTTTCAGTAGATGGTGGCATTTTGAGATATGTATAAATGCTTTTACAATTTTCTTGTCGGTTTTCTTAAGGTCCATTTGTAATATCTTATTTTGATGATAGAAGCTCCAACGCTTTTCGTATTGTATTGATCTCCATGCCTTTAACAGCAGTTTCTCGTTTAGAAATTCCCTGGTTGCTGGAATGATTTTATCTTATATCTCCACTTAATCTTCTTGCATTTGCATTTTGAGACATTGTTTTTTTTTTGTGATCTCATTGAGTATCTATATCTCACATCTGATTTCCTTAATTTCTTGCATGAATTTAGCCTTCCAAGAGATTTACTTTTTTTCTGGTGTTTGATCTTTTCATTGCTTTGACCAAAAGTATCCCAGTATTTGCTAAAGCTGTTGTGTATATGAAAATATTTACTTCTGAGAATTTGCGTATATAAAATTACTTACTTCTGGTATATGACATTATTTACTGCTCTATATAACTTTATTTGCTTCCGGTATATGAATGTATTTACTCTCTATTAGAGGCTTTGCTTCTGGATACACTTCATCGGCATACTCAGTACGGAGAAAATATTGAAAGAATTTCTTAAATTATCAGTGTCAGAGAATGTCCGTTTTTATTGATCTTCTTCTTCTTCTTCTTCTTCTTCTTCTTCTTATTATTATTATTATTATTATTAGTAGTAGTAGTAGTAGTAGTAGTAGTAGTTCCTTTCATCTCAGCTTGAAATATGTAAAATAACCGTTTCTGTACAGTTAAATATAAAGATTTTATAGTCAACATCAGATATTTAGCACATTCCTCGGTGTTTTCGCACTTCCTACAAGTAATTCACTTTGTTGAGATCTGAATTACATGAACTGATATTATGCAGCCTATTATTGAAGTCTTTAGAAGGGATAGTTAAAGCCACGGTAACTCAGTGTATAAAGTGCCCCTCCCACTTCAATATATTTTCAATTCCCGTTTCCCAACCTGATGTTTGTCCATTTTCCTTTCTATATCAACAACTCGAATATGAGAAGGGATAACCAAGTCTATAAGCTTTCTGAATCTGCTGTCCTTCTCAGCATCTAAAACATATAATTTTGTGTATTCCACCATCTTTTCTTTTTTTTTTCTCCAAGTATCAACGTAGATTGGCTTTTTTTTCTTATTTTACAATTTTCATTATTATAGAGCAGTACACCAAAATATCAGACTCTGTGGTAGAAAAATATGAAACCTAATCTACCGATTATGACACCCGGTCTTATACGTGTCAAGGAAGCTCGTACATCAGCACCACGAGAAAAGTCGCGCATTATCTAGCATGTTGCAGATATATTCAGATCGGGTAACCTTAGTTAATTAGACGCACTCCGATTGATATTATTCATTAATAGCCAGTTGTGACACCCAAAGTACGGATATTTTCCAAATGTTGAGACATAACTGTTTCTCCAATCAGCTATTATGCACAGAATGACTCCCGCTCATGAACATATATGCCCACTCGCTCAGTCTCTGAGCAAACGCCGAGCTGGTATGGTCAAAAAATTCACAGACAAATCTCTTGTATTGAATGAGGTATTTCTTATGGTCCCATTCATTACGGTAGACAAAACTATTACATGTTAAACTTGCAATTAATATCAAAGCATTGTGAAGTGTCATGGCATTTTTTACAAGTAATATTACTATTATTTATAATTACGTATATCTTCCAATATTTTGATGCTGAAAATTTTGCTCATGAGATTAAATCAGAGCAAATCTCTTCAATATTCTAACATATTTTTAGTACTCTTGTTCTTTGCAGTTGTCTCTTTGGGATCATCTCAATATTTCTTGGAATATCCTCATATTCTCATATTTCTGCACGTATATCTCTATCTCTTTCGACATACGTCATTACCTTAGATCTTATATACATAATCCTAAAAATTTTCTGCACCAGCTAGTTGTTAAATACTTATATAATGTGATTTAATTATGAGTAATTGTGTTATTTTTCTAATTGTTAATATGTATTTGTACTGCCATGTATTTCCACAGCTCTTTCCATTTTCACGAAGTTTGTGACTTATACTGGATTCAAAATAATAAGTTTCTAGTTTGAAAACCAAGAACTTAATGTTGAGACGCACACGCTTATTGAACATAAAACTACCGAGTCATCGAAAGAGGAATCCAACTTCAGAAATGATAAAAGGATCAATTTCATGTGATCTACTATTTGGAAAAACTGAAAAAGAAAATGGATTCAGAGAGAATAATTCGCTGGCCAAGAGAAGACAACGGTAAAGACTGTTATTTCCTTCGGTTCATGCTTTTGTTCGATGTAGAGACCCGACTTGGAGGAAAGGTGAAAACAAGAGACTTCTGCCCTGACACACATAAAAATGATATAAAACTCTGTAAATATTTAAGGTATTTCATACTTTCTTTGTTAATACAATTTTAAAAGAACAGTAAGATATATAATCTCGTGTTCTTATTGATATTTTTATTTTTACAAAATAGTGCTCAATTTTATTTACAGAGCATTAATATCATAAATTAACTGAAAAAACATATTTTAAATCAGTTAATTTATAATATATATATATATATATATATATATATATATATATATATATATATATATATATATATATAATTGATCCTCCTGTAGTTTACCAACGTATGAGTGACTTTGGGTTCAAATTCTGTGTTTTATGTTTTGTATGTGACATCAATCCTGCACGGTATTTGCAAACAAGCACACATGAGGGTCAAGCTGAAGGGTTGACCGTCATATGGGCAGGTATATTAGCCCAAGATTGAGTGCTAGTTCTCTCATATTAATTATATCTCGGTTGAAGTTGTTTCTCAGTTTGCCCGGTTTTCAAAATTAATTTTGAACACCTCTATAGGATAGTTTGCAGTATGCAAAAGGTATAAAGTTTGTCCTTGAAGCTTAACCAAGGACAGCCTAAATTGCGTTTACCATGAAAAAGTTGGTTGTAAATGAGGGTTTTCGGTACCTGATCATCAGTCACTCTTTTGATATGACCAGCCCATCTGAACTGTGATTGCATCAGAAAAAATTCCATACCACCGACGCCACATTTGCTGAAAAGTTGAGAGGTTAGAGATATTGTCCTACAGTGTATAACCGCATATGGAACGATATATATATATATATATATATATATATATATATATATATATATATATATATATATATATATATATATATATATATATATATATGATTATTTATTCGGAAATTATACCATAAATATGTTATAAAATCACTACAAAAAAATAGCCATTTTATTTCAATATTCCTTGTGTCTTATTAAGTGATGGTGTTGGATATATATATATATATATATATATATATATATATATATATATATATATATTGTGTCTGTGTGTATCTCTATATATTGTAGCAATTCATATATATGTCGACTTTAATCTATGTTTATATTTAAACTTATTGTTTATTTCTTTTCCTTTGGTTTATACACATATTTTTTTTTAAATAGGTCGTTTCTACCCTAACTTTAATGTTCTACGTCACTCAAATCTGTGTAATATTTAATTGGGTACTTTCATTGTGAAAATCTGACAGCAGTAGTTATAGAATTTAGATACTCTGAGTATAGTTTCTTAATGTCCAGTTAAGAAAGTGCTAGTTATCTTTCTAATTATTCTTGCTTCTTTATAATCTCCATTATCATTGTGTCGGTTTGATAGATGCTATATTTCTGGAGCCTTCACAAGAGAAAAACTGACACAAATCTATCACTCATCACTGTAAACCAAAATATTTATTGTTTCATTTTTGTCTTTTGAGCGGCATATATTTTAGTCTCTCCCTGAGGTTTTTTCAGATTATCAACATTGAAATATTTATAGATAGCGATACTCTTTCACGTTTTCTTTGTGGTTAATGATAATTGATGCTACTTTCCTTTCTTTTTCTTTGTATTTTGTCTGATTAAGACTGACGTACTTATTTGAATTGTCTGACTTGATTTACTTTTCATTCTTGTTTAGAACAATGTGTCTTTTCATCACATCCTAGCTTAACACATCTTCATCCATCTCGTCATAGTTTACGCCATTTCAGATATAATATTTCCACTTATTATAGTTGTCATCTCTTCTGTCATATACAAAATATATATATATATATATATATATATATATATATATATATATATATATATATATATATATATATATATATATGATGATGGTTTTTATAAATGCAGCACATAATCTCACTGCTGGAGCATTGTTAGAAATAGCTTTAGCTCCGGTAACCTGTCCGCTCATACTGTCTCTAATCAAAGCGTTTTTCATTATCTAGATGTAACTCTCAAGTAACACTGTCTGCGACATCCTTAAAACTTCCAAAATAATCTCTGCAGACACTGGAATATGAAGCACACGTACTATTCCAACTTATGAAAAAAAGATGCGTTTTTATTATTATTATTATTATTATTATTATTATTATTAAAGACCACAAACAATAAATGTGCCTCCTTATTCATATGGCAGTCCCTCCTGACTTCAATGTATCTTTGAAAATATTCAAAAAGTTGTCAAAATACAAGGACCTTGAAATAGAAATCTCGAAAATGTGGCATATGGGAACATCAAAAATCCCCATTTTAGTTGGAGCCCTAGGACTGTTTGGAAAAGATTTCAGTAGACTAATTGAAGGGATTCCTGGAAATCCATGACTCAAGAAGATACAAAAAATTGTTCTGACAAGTAATGCTCACACTTTACGAAGGGCTTTATCTATGTAATTTTTTTTTTTTTTTTTTTTTTGTTAGTAGAAAGTATCATGATGACATTTCTAACCTTAGGTCCCTGGGCGGGACCCGGAAAGAAATGTGTAAACGCCAGAAATCAAAGAAAATAATAATAATAATAATAATAATAATAATAATAATAATTACATTTCGTACATATTCATGTCTGCATTTTTAACATCTGAGATTGACAAACATGTTAACAACTTCCTCACACCTTTTCAGTATCCTTGTAAACACAATCCATGTCATTAATCGGAGAATCAAAATATTCCTCGAAACTTTCAATCAAATAATTGTCAAGATATTTTTTCATAGAGTTCGGAACATGTGACCCGAAACCATTCTCCGTGCGATTTGAAATACTCAAAGGCGGTTTGGTAATATTTACCAAATACTTCGCAAACTTTAGAGTTTCTTCCTCGATTCTCATAGAACACAGACTCCTCAGGTAACATAATATATTTTCTTTATTTACGATTACGATATTTTGAGAAGAGGTGATCGCTTTGGCGCAGGAAATACAAGAGAATTGTATTTTTGTCCATATCCACTCGAAAATCTCTAGGGTCTGTTGAGAACTTTTTTTTTCCACATGACTAAAAAGTCGATACCCTTAAAACTTGAAATCGTGCTAGGATTTTTTTAATGACAGAATTAACGGTAGAGGCGTAAAATATAAGAAAAGCAGATTTCCCTGTGCTGATGAAATGCACAAAAAGGAAACTGTAGGTACATATGGAAATTAATTTATCTGGGCATAAATAGACGATGGAAAATGGCGATTACGAAAACATTGAAATACTAAATGATACGTTCCGAAATCTAATCAAAATGTTAAGAAAATTTCATTCGAAACAAAGACAGGAATGTGTGCTAATGTAATGCCAGTTCTAGAATCTTACAGTTAATACGTGGCAATTTCCTCAGAGATGAAGGGATATATTTTTGACTACGTAGATGTATTTATCTAGAATTATGATAAGAATATCGTGCACAGAATATGTGATTAACGAGGAAGTATTAAGAAGTAACATAATTGAAAGAACAGATTTGGCTATAATCAGAAAAAAAAAAACAGTTTAAATTTGACGGATACAAGAGGAAATACTGCCTAGAGTAAGTGTATTATAGACTAGAGAAACAGATAAAAATAGTGAGTAACATATTTAGAGAGTTCGTGTAAATAGCATGCTATACAGTTTGAAGTGTTTTATGTAGTTTTTCTCTAATGTGATTTATAATTTAAAATCCGATCGTGGCGATCCAAATTATTTATGTTGATGCACCTTTTTTCTCGTTTTCTTCATTATTTTACATTTCCTTTTCTAGTCTAATGCTTGGAATATAAAGCTATGTACAATATATTTTCTCCATAATATCCCTTTTATCTCTACAATATAGCTGTTTATTATATGAATATTAAAAAAAAATCAGAGCACAATAAAAATAGATTTTTGACTCCAAGTCTTGGCTGGAGCTGCTCTGTCCTCTCTTGCCAGCTCTAACAGGGTTTAGAAGCATTTACGCGGTCTTATAAGTGATTACCTCTTTCCCACTGACTAAAGGTCGCAAGTCGCTCGCTATTTCCATTGAAGATGTACAGAGGAGCTACACTAATTTGTTCCACTTATATAGTTAAATTCCTATATGCCAAATACTCTCTTATACAGCTAAGATCATACATGTCAGAGATAGAGGAGGGAAACATTGCCTTTCTCTTCCTCATCCGTTGGTAAGAAGGAAGATCTATTTGGACAGCATCATCTTCGAAGAAGCGTCTTCTATATGGAACTGGCTTCTGAGTGGAGACTTCCCTAATCACTACAAATTTAACCTTTCAAATCCAGTACTCATCTTTATCTTCTCTACTTATAATGTACAGTTCTTACCCTCTCTTAGAATATGCATAAATCAAACATATTCTATAATTCATTTACTTGAGTGGTTCTTGTGCTTTGTATTGAGTGAACAATCATTTACAAAAATAGCAATGCTTATCAGAATTACGGTATCTTCATATTTTCAGCAATAAGTTTACAAATGATGCAATAATGTTGGCTGCAAATGTCTATCTCGCTAATGACTTACAAAAAAAATACAAGTATTCCGACCCAATCCAGATACTTTGCCGAGCCTTTCCATTAAATTTAGTCAGTTATGCATTTTTAGCGCTCTAGCATTCACTCTTTGGTATAATATATATACCAAGTGTGCATAAGTTTGCTTTTGAACTTTTCAAAAGATCTTACACATTCTTTTATGTAAAAAATTCATAATTTATATTTATTTCATTTCTTATCAGTTTCGTGGTTTATAATGGACTCAAGTGAATGAATCCTGTAGGTATTCGTGGGGACGACACTCCTTCTAATCTTTTGAACTGGGGCTATACTGTCACAATCAAATAACAGAAACCACATCCTTTGAAGAGTTTCTAACAAGAGAACTAACTCCAATGGATCTAACTCGATGAGATTTTCAAGAAATAATTACATAATCAAGATTTCGACACACCACATTGCTTAAAACAAAAAGTTAGGAAGGATACACCCTTCGATACTGCAACGTAAAATAACGTTGAAATTAATACATATATTTTCTTAAAACGCTATTTAAAAGACATATTTTATAAAATTCAAATGAAAGTAACTATGATTTAGCGGTCAATAAATACAAATTATTTTTTTAGAAGAAAAATTCAATTTCCCGTTGAAATTACCATTTTCCAAATGTTTTAATATTAGCATTCTGACTGTATTGCATTTTCTTTTTAATCTTTATCAGCTAGTCCATTATTTTCGCTTATATAACGGTTAAATGTCTGCATTTGCAAAGACAGCCTCATAGAATTTGTTGTTTATTTTGCATCTACATATAGAAACCGATGATTGCTATTAAGCATAATTCAACGTTCACGTGGAAGTTTCTTTTACGTAAATCATTTTATATGGTCGGAAATGACCTTTTTATTATCTTAAATTCATATAATACTCGTTTTATTCACATCTTGACGTTTGTGGGATTTCGTCAGCCATTTTGTCAAATCCATAATTTTTCACGGCCTTTTCTAACTTGCAGTTCACGCGAAAGCGAAGTAAATATATTCTGCATGTTTCATCACTCAGATAATCTCTACTGACTTATAAATTTTTTGCTGTGTATCTTGGGTTTATTTTCCCTTTCTGGCACAATTATTAAACAATGTATTTCTTCGAGAATTGGCGACACAGTATCTGCTGTATATATTCATTGCATTTTCACAATTCTGTTTTGTATTTTCCACATTAGATACAAGGCAAATCCCATGAATTATGGATCACTTTCCTAATTGTCCCTGATCTACTAATGCCACTATGGTCAATATGGTTTCAAATATTCTTCGAATTTCTCGTTTCCTTTATTTTAAAGAATATCTTTACAGCTGTTAAAAGCGTCCTAAAATAATAGACGCGTTTCTTTTTTTAAAACATTCTATTCCCTAGAAAGTTCTAACATGTTTCAGCCTTTCACAGAGATGTAGATGACAGTTTGAAATGTCAACTTCTGGTCACGGTTTTTTTTACGTTCTTTATCACCGACAAAATCCAACATATTTTCAGCTTTTTGCAAATGCGCTGATAATAACCGCTAGAAATGTCAACTTCATATTAAAAAAAAAACATTTCGCAAAAACATGTTTTGTTCATTCGGTGTGACTATGGAGTCACTCGGCTAAACAATCCACCCAGTTAAAAATAAAACCTGTTTTTGAATTAATAATACTATTTTTTTGTGAGGCAGAGGTTCATACTCTTCACAACTCCTGTGTAACTAATATTTTTTACACTACCCGCATGTGTCTGTTCGGGCATCCATTAAAACGTTAAAAATTTTCGTTTATGCCTCTGCTACGCTGTTTTGCCTCTGCTCGGCTTGCTATCGATATGATTTTTGAGTGCCAAATTTACAAAGGTTTTTTTTAAGTATTTTTTTTATGTGTCCCTGGAATGTCAATCGTCTTATCCTGATTGTAAGTATGAGATAAATTTGTATTTTCATGTTTCTTAAAAATTAGACTTTGCTTCCACTCACCGACAATGGTATTCTGATCATCCTTGTGTAGAATCAGATACTTTAGCCTCCAATCGTAAATTCCTTTGTGAATAAGTTGTCCAGCAAATCTAATATAGGAGAATTGATATTACATAGCAGTTCAATAATTTTATCTTTGTTTCTAATGAATTTTAATGGCCCTTATAATTTGTTTAGTTATGTAATTTATAGCTAGCCTCCTGGGTAAGGAGATAAACTACATCTGACAGCAAGCCTTCTGATCAGGAGTTCTTGAGTAGCCTGAAATCCTCTCTTAATTTGTGTTGTTCCCAGATCCACTTTGACCCAGTATGGTAGAACCTTTTCGGGTCCAAGCCATGAACAAATAATTAGACCCCTAAAAAAACAACCAGTATATATTTATAATAATATGAGCAACAATACATTTTTAACAATGTGACAATGAATGCAAAATTAAAAGAAATATATCATTATAGTAAAATTACTAACAGTTATGAACTGCAAATTACATATCTCTAAAAACAAAACTTTACTCGAAAAGTATGAAATTATGCAGAAATTATCTTTAATTGTAGCCGTAATATTGCCTTCATAATATTTATATTTCGGCAGTAAATAATCCCATAAATGTGTTGATATGCCGCTAAACAAAATCAAGAAGCAATCAGCAAACTAATGCAACTCTCTTTACAAAAATACTTCAATGAAACCTCATCTTCAATCTGATTTCTTACAAAGAATATATTTTCTATTCACACGAAACTATCTTAATAATTTTGTCGGCAATAAATAACCCATTTAGATTGTCGTAAAACAAACTAAAGTAAACCATTTATTACAATTCCTTTGAGCCGTTAGAATTCGATGTCACATGTTTTGTTTACTGTTAAAACACATTTGAACTCCTGTACTTGTTTAATTTTGTCATCTCCAAAATGTAGCCAGCATCTTTTTCTATCTCACTTGCTGACACTGCTAAATTCTGTCTTTTTACATTATTTTAATTATTCCTTTCCTCTCATTTTATTATCTTGTTTAATAGGTTCTATTTATTTTTCTCTACCTGTCACAAATTTCCTCTATACTAAAAGATACTAAATCAGGACAGACTATCCAGATCCCTTAGAAAAGTCTTCCTATAATTTTTGAAAATATTCTTCATTTTTCAACGTTCGTTTCGAAGTTTATTTTTTCTATCCCTATGCAGGTCGTTTGAGTCCATTAAAATTCCTCGGTTATCTTAACATTAAATATATATATATATATTTTACAATTTTCTACTTCACTTTTCAGATCGTAGAAATTTTAAACATACTCAAGTATCTGTAGTTTGTGTTTCCCGTAGGGTATACCGCTTTCTAAACTATTGAGTTTATTTTTATGCAGTACTTCTATTATAAATATACAGAAATCACTTAATATAGGATTAATATATTTAGGTTTTTACTTGACAAACAATGTTTCCTATGTTGAAGTATCACTGTTTTTATCATTTATATAGTTCTAACAGTTTAACAATTTTAAACTATGCAAAATGATAAAGCAACTAAGACGAAACGTGTTATTAGGAATGAAAGAATCTAAACATGCTAGAGGAGAGACAGCAATAAAATAACAGATTTCAAGGAGAAAGAAGTTGACGTGTGATGTTTCATAATTTTTTAAAGGTAGTAGAAAATGGAAACAAACAGGAAACTTGTACTTAACAAGAAGAAACACGTGGAATTTCTAGGACAAACACTAACGAAAATAGATTGGATAGCAATTTTTAAGATATATAACACAAATTCAAAATTTATTAAGAGCTACAAAGTCAGGGCTTTTTTAAAAGCCGTCATCACCAACGTTATAACGTGATAGGCACTAAGAAGAAGTTGATAGAAAAGGAAGTAGCCGGATGGGAATTACTCAGACTAGATGTGCAAAATACTACAATAGAAATTACGTTTACGTCTAATAATTTTAAGAGTAAAATGCAATGTTGCCGATAAACGTGTGCTGCGTTACAGGCAAGCGTAAATGATTAAAGTGATATCAGATCAGAATTGATAAAAATCTAGTATATTATTTGGATTTTACCAAGAATTGCAAAATTTATAACAGAAGCAACAGGTCAGATCTGGCAAAAATGGTAAATGCATGAACGAATTTTAGACATAAAAATGTACAAGAAAGAGTCCTATGAATAAAAATAGAGACGACTTCCTGACTTCCATAAATATGACTGATGCTAACCCCCAGCTGAGTAACACATTGCGGAACTTCTATATGGAATCGATTCCTAGGTCTTCTGCTAAGAAAGTTGAGACATGCTGTATAATGTTCCTCGCCTGAATCATTCTTACATATTTATGTCAACCTTTCGTCCATATTTTGTATATTGCTACCATATATGGCACGTTGTTCTTGCTACATATTTGGGGAGCCTTGATAAAATCCATTCAAGAATCAGCAATATTTTTCATACTGACTTGGGGGCTCGGCTTCAGTCACTTTCCCACTGCCGTAAAGTTGCTTTCATGTGCAGTTTCTATAAATACTTTGGTTCTAAGTTTTCGGATGAGTACTTCGTTATGGTATATAGACATGATAAATTTAAGAACAGTGCTAGACTAGCGCCAAGATATTATCATTTTAAAGTTGAATTTACCATAATTTTTATGCTAATCATTTCTTTTCATGCACTTCTCGAATGAGAAATTCACTTCCGGCTCCATATTTTCCAGCCAACTTTGACCTTCACAAATTTATATGCAGTGTCAAACGTTGTCCACTCCCTTTCTGATTACTCTGCTATTGTCCTCGCTGCTTGAATGACATTTTCATTTTCTAATTCTATCACACTCAGTAACCATTGTCTTGCTCATTTACCGTTTTGTCTGGAGTTAAATTATTTTTTTTAAATGTGTACACCAAAACACTGAATGTGAGGATCTATAAAAACAAGAATATCTTTGTATTGAACATTATTAGGTGTGTGTTTGATTCAGATGAAACCTGTATTAAATTGAACCTCACCGACAACTAACATGCCTGATAGAGATTGGCCAGGATCAATTTGCCATGTGGCTGCTCAGAACTCCCGCATTTTGAATAATACTCATTTTTCCTGTTATATTTTCTGTCGTACAGGATATTTCAATGTTCATTGACTAAGTCATTGTAATATATTGGATTCCAAATAATATAAAGTCACTATCAGAGAATATGAGACCGCTTTCTGATGTTCACATGATTCTTTGCCGAATGATGTAAATTCCTACCGCCTACATAACTTTCCAAATAGCAACTCACCCATCAGCAATACATGTATATTTCTGTAATAGGCTCACAGATTACATGACAATCATAATATATTTGAACACATATTCAAAGACACACATATACAGATAGTTTAGCTTCTTTTAAGTAGCTACATATATGAACAAACAAAAGAAAACACCCGCATATAAATATATGTCTGTGTGTATTTTGTGTGGGAATGTGTGTGCGTATATAGCTGCGTATGCAGAAATTGACAGACGCGTACAAAATGAAAAGGACGCGTTTATTCAGAGTTTAAAAGCATTTTTTTACAGTAGCAGAGAACTTGCGGAAAATACAATACTTATTAAAATGTTAAACAGTATCCGTTTTTTTTATAGGTACACAGGTTAAGAAAAATCTAAAAGTCTACACACAGCGAATAACATGCAAATACGCATATACTCTGGCACACGCACACACAAACACCTATCTATCTATCTATCTATCTATCTATCTATATATATATATATATATATATATATATATATATATATATATATATATTGAGAATCTATTTCAAAGGCACTATTCCACTTTGATTGAACACCGGTGGACTTCGTATTCGCGAGGTCTAATGGTTTCTGTCATCGATAGAACATTAATTTAATAACTTAAATGTGAGATCTCGGACTTGATTTCAATACCCGACGTAATGTTAATTTACATACGTTCTGTCCCTGATATTGAGCAATTTTTCAAATCTTTTTAGTATACGTTTAAACCGTTTTTAATATATATATATATATATATATATATATATATATATATATATATATATATATATATATATATATATATGTGTGTGTGTGTGTGTGTGTATGTATGTAAATACATGTGTGTGTTTGCGTGAGAGTATATATATATATACATACATATATATATATATATATATATATATACTCTCTCACGCAAACGCAGCTAGAATGAAACCTCATGAAAATGTGAAAAAGCAACATGCAATAATACCAACAATGAACACGGCCACGCTATGCAGACCATGTTTGAAAAATAAAACATTCCAATAAATTGATGCACATACATAGAAAATTTCACATTCTTTTAGAAATTTTAAAAATAAAAATCACAACAGTAACAAACATGAAGTTGTGAAAGCGGAAGAATTACCTTTAGACCAACTACGACATACAAAGAATCTGTAATGTCAAACAATCTCTAGCATATGTTTCAACATACAAGAAGAACAATCCAGAAGAATTTACGGTAATTACAAAAAAAAGCTAGACCTACTTAACAAGAATGTCAAAATGAAAAATATACGAAAAACAACCAGAAAAATTTAAAGCAAATCTTAATCTAAAAAACTAAGACACATATTGACCTCATCCAAATTTAACCAATACACATGCAGAGGGTCACAAAATGCAACAAATAAGAAGTGGTCTTATGATATCATAGAAGGAATCCCCTACGCTTTTGAAAGCCTCACAATGACATTCACAATAAATAAAAAAAAATATTCTTCAACTCCGAAAATGTGATTTCTGCACTCAAATGCACAAAACTGCAATGCCATTCATAGCAACCAGCCCAGCAGTAATCAACAGAATTCGCCTTCACAAATGTAACATCAAATTACCAGACAACAGAAAACTTTTTACATGATAACATATCTACAACTGTAATCAAGGTAACTTTAAAATTATTCCAATATATGAAACAGACAATTATTCTTACCTACAAATACAAGAAAACAACATCTATGGAAAAAGAATATATATACACGTACGGTCGAAAACAAATAACCTACTCCTAAGCACAAACAAACCTTACACAACATAGAAAGTGTATATATATATATATATATATATATATATATATATATATATATATATATATATATATTATGTGTAAAGATATAGATAATGTAATTAAATACTGAGATAGTCTTCGAACGCAGGTATAAGTGGATGCACGGGTGGACATGAGAATAGGGACAAATACGTGGGTAGATATATGTAAGTGCAAATTAACGCATATTTGGGTATGTAGATATTCTGCATATTGCGTATGCATATGTATATGTGTGTGTATGTATATGTATGTATATATGCATATATGGGTGTGTGTATGTATGTGCATATGTGTATACGTATGGATGTGTAAATATATATATATATGTGCGTATGAGTATATATGGATATGCAGATGTCCGTGTGTGTATATGTATATATGTAAGTATAAGTATACATGGAGATAGGTATGGAGACATGTGGATGTGCGTTTTCTCTGCAGGTGTATATGTGTAAAGATGGAAATATACATATATCGTTTCGTGTGAATGTGTGTGTAGGTGTATATAGGAACTCATAGGCATATAAGACGATATAGGGATGTGGTTACAAATATGGGTTTAAGACATATGTAGATAAGAAATTGTAAAAGAAGGGCCTAATTTTCTGCTAGTGACATCTCTTCCAAATTTCTCCTCTAATATTCTCCAATTGGAAGTGAATTTTAAATAGCACGAAGGGAAAGTTTTAGATTAGTATTTTAATTGAGATTGAAAGACACTACCCCAATGTGGAAAATAAAATTATTTAAATGGGAATAACTGTTGATAACTGGATACATAAAAACAACCACGAGTTTACTTAATGAACAAAAATCAAAAACAATCACGAGTTTACTTAATGAACAAAAATCAAACGAATAAATGTCAACCTAACAAGCTATAAGATAAAAGTTTTAGTGGAAAAAAGTACTAAATATAAATTGGATTACTCTTCCAATGTTCTGTCTATGGATTTTCCAATCGACTGCTTCATAGAAAATACCCAAAACTCCACCGAATTTCAAATTAATTTCTTCGTAGATTGTTTGAAAATTTAGATATTTATCAAACCTTAACCTCCCAAATAAGCACGTTAAAGTAACGTGAACTGACAGCGTCTAAGAATTTGAATGAAACCTGTCGTGTAATTTATTGTGGTTATTGTAACGTCTCCCTTTAATGTAGTCCTTATCGCTCACCCCTTAACCACCTTTATCTAGAGACGAGACGCGTTACATTTGAGCAACATCCAGCCGACACACTGGGGTTAAAATAGGAAACTAAAATGATACATATGACACACTCATATCCTCTCACCCAGCTCACTTCCTCACTTCGTTAACTTTGCGTATACTTGATGAGGTCCGTAAAAAACGTGTGAATTTCTTTTCATTTTTCATTTCAGCTTTTGGAAGTAAAGTCTGATGATTCAGAACCCTGTTAAAGGGGTTATGGTGAAATAGCTTATTACATGGAATCTTAACGTGGTCTGTCTTTTATTCAAACATATCCGCTCTGAATTTTACATTGAGCTCTCTGGATATCATCCTCCTCAGGTCTAACCATACGGATTACCTAAATTTGCATAAACTATATATATATATATATATATATATATATATATATATATATATATATATATATATATATATATATATATATATATATTGAAATTTCTCCCATTTAACCAGTAGAGAAGACAATATTTATGAATAAAAGTGACAATATGAAAAACTAGTAATAGCTGACGCTTAACTGGAATGTAGAGAAACGCTATATTCATACTTTCATACATTTAACTGATATATATATATACTGATTCCTTATAATAAGACAGCATGTATATATATATATATATATATATATGTATATATATATATATATATATAGATAGATAGATAACTAGACTCGTTTCGAAAAACCCTCGAATTTTTGATTTGCTAATCAAATCAATTTCGAGGGAAAAAAGGTTTTAAAAAAAAGAAAGAGCTACAAACATGAAGTTCTGCCGACAAAAAATCGCACAGATGCAGGTCTGAAGCCCAAAGAAAAAACCCCGATACGAGTAAAAACTAACTAACAAAAGAGCTCAATACAACCGTAGAGCAGACCTAGATACACCTAGTGAACCAGACAAACCTACCTAGGTTTCCCCTAAACGGATCGTCAGGGAAAGTTCATATATATATATATATATATATATATATATATATATATATATGCATATGAATTTGGGAAATCACAATTGAACCAGCATTATTGACTTTTTAATTATTTGTCGATGCCCCTGGTAATTTTCTTCAGTCTTATACTTGATATTTGTAATATATTTTACTATGCCTGTGTACTTTATGACTACCATATTTCTAGCAATTTTCATTTTTATTTTACTCCTAAATAAACAAAGGTTCTTATTCAACTCAGTGTCCATATAATATATATATATGTGTGTGTGTGTGTATGTGTGTGTGAAAAAATACGAAAACCTAATCAAAATGTTCAAAATATATGGGTAAAAGAAGGAATCATTTTAAGTCAATGCTAGGAGTTCGCTTTTAAACGCTGTTTTACTTTTAATCTGTGCCAAATCTGAAATATCCCTTTACGTAAACTAAAACTGCGTAGTTAACCTTTCATAAAATATGCAGAGGAAGCAGGACAATAGATCACTAAAGTGTGTAGTAATGATATGATAGAAACAACAACGTGTCGTGAATAGAATGAGAAGATTTGAATCTCCAAGGAATGTTCTTGTAAATAAAAGAGTTTTAATTCACAGAGTCTGAAGAAATTTTAATGGAATATCCAGGAAAATAACACGCCAAGTTGCAGCGAATCATACATAGGAAAATCTCTTGAATAATATATCGAAAAGAAAAATATTCATGAACAGCTATATTGGCAACTGAATATGCTGAATGAAAATGTACAACCTGCAGCTGAATATGCAGCACATGAAAACAACATAGAATACCAAATATTTGTCAAACAAACGCTTCTCTCGATATATGCAGCTCGTCTCATCTGAATACAGGGAATTAAAAAATGTGAAATACAGAAAATAGCGAAAATTATAGAGAGAACTATTTGTGAAAGACTACAAAATTAAAAAAAAATGTTCTACATTCTCAGAAAAATAAACAGCTAAATATTTTGATGATTGAAAATTGCGAATAAAGATAAATATAATGAATTTTATCTGAAATTAAGTTATATGAAGTAAAATACACTCATATAACACACTCATCCTTATTTTGACGTAACTAGAATTATTTCCACTGGTCAGCAGAACGGATCTTAAATTTGAAATATTATAATTATATTCATATTGATTCCATTTATATAAACTAAGTAACATTTCTGAAAATACATTAAATTAGTTTCTGGAAATTCATTAAATTTTACAAACTATTCTGGAAGAAATTCGATGTAATTTCTCGAAATTCAAATTAGAGGTAAGATAAATGAACGAAAATTTAATTGTATTATTAATATTATTATTATTGTTGTTGTTTTTCTTTTTACTTTGGTTACTGTTGGGTAGCAACCAGCGACTTAAGAGCAGGAACAGCTTCATTGCATTTTTCACTGATCATTTTTTGCCAAAAAAAAAAAACTCAAACGCAAACAACAATTTAAGATCACAAACATTTACATAGTTAAAGCGGTACGGGATGTGTGAGCAGTACTTGTATATATATATATATATATATATATATATATATATATATATATATATATATATATATATATATATATATTTGTTATTTCGGCTACCAGTAGTCCACTCAATATGTCTATCGAAACATTTCCAAATAAATCTGAGGACTTCAACTACAACCGGAATTATTGATGAACTCATGTGCCATATTTATTTAGAATTTCACTTCAAGATCCTTATATTAGGATAGATTTTTTGAACATCTTCATACATAAATACGAGCACTGTCATGTCAATAAAAATAAAGGACATTGTTTTCTTGTTCTCATTAAAAACGATGTTTGATCTTTATGTTTGATTTTTCTGTATGTGTGTATTGTAATATCCCATAAAATTCTTATAAGTCCATTCTCTGTAACGCAAATCTGGGTGATGTACACACCGGTTACTTGCAGTTTCAATCCCGAAATAATTACAGATATTCCAAGGCAGATATTGGCACACTGCCATATAGAGTTTTCTTTCTTTTTTTCATGAAGTGCTAAATCCATACAAAGATGTCCAGTTGTTACTGCATATTTATCATAGAATCTGTCTTTCGATTTAACATAAATTCATTATTTATTATTATTATTATTATTATTATTATTATTATTATAGATTACTATAAGTACATGTCTGTATATACATATATATATATATATATATGTGTGTGTGTGTGAGTGTATAATTAATAATACACTAAATGAAAACGAAAAAATAATTGATTTATATTACTTTTATTTCACTAGAAACACTGCTAATAGTATATATTGCTAGAGAAATAATATTAAATAAATCAATAATTATTCAACGGAATACGTTTCAAATTACTCGTCAAATGATGAATTGAATTCTCGAAAGGTGGGACAATGTAAAACTGAATCAACTTCCCATTCTCTGTGCTATATCCATTCAGGTCGTTATTGATAATGATCTTCCACATTTTCTAGTAATTTATATAACGCCTAGTCAAGGTGCTACCCTGCATTTACGCATATGTGTTAGAGAGTTCATGCACTGTTTTACTCTCGCCCAAATGTCTTCAATCTGTCTTTCTTCATTATGTGTCCAAGAAATTTTTCGTATGGTGATCATGAGTGTTCTTTTTTTTTCATTTATTGTTTGCATTCATTTTCTAGAAAACTCACATGTTCGGAGAATGGTATCCACAGCCTCCTTCTGTTTAACCCCGTTTCTGTTGATTCAAAACTTTTCTTCATCTGTGACGAGATTTTCCTCTATTCATCGTCATAGAGAAGGAGTGATATTACTTAAAATTTCAAGTTTTAAACATTGGTTCAGAATTTGTAAAATGTTTCGTGTAAAAAATTTTAAATAACCCTACAGTGTAATATACATAAATGTAGATTCGAAAAAGATAAAATTTGTATTCTTGAAATCTACAATCTCTTCTTGAAAATGAAAACTTGAAATTGTACGTAATATCTGTCCTTATCAATGATGATGAATGTAGGACGATTTTGTCATGGATGAAGAAGAGACAATCTACTCTCAGCATCCTTCTATAGAACCATATTTCTGTTGAGTCAATTCTCTTCTACATCTGTGACGTGATTGCCCTGAATTCATCGCCATGTAGAAAGACTGATATTAAGTAAAATGTCTTAATCATTGTTTCAGAATTTGTAAAAACTTTCATGTCAAAACTATTTCAAATACGCCACAGTGTCATATTCATAAATGTGGATTCGAAAATGAAACTTTTATTCTTGGAATCTGAAAGGGCGACTCATTTGCTAAATATTTATATGGTTTAAACATTATTATCTTGCTTCGATTGCTTAATCTGTTACAAAACTATTGCATTAACGGATTTTATTAGAATAACAGTAATTGTTCCAGTTCTAATAATTAACCTAGACCTGAGGGGAAAATGGAATATTCAACTCCTAAAGAGCATTTGTACGTAAGTTGAGGTAACCCCAATGGAATTTAAACACGGATTTCCGAATTTTTTTTACTAGCTGCAATATATTACGCCACCAATGTTTCGTATTTTACTTTCATAATCACCCTGTGTACTCCTTCTTTCTCATTCTCTCTCTCTCCCTCTCTCTCTGTCTCTCCCGCTCTATGTCTCTATTTCTCTCTCTCTCTATATATATATATAATGAATGTAAGCTTATCCTTGTGCATGAATAGTATTGTAAAAACATATATATATACACACACACACACACACATATATATATATATATATATATATATATATATATATATATATATATATATACAGACACGCACACACATACATACAATATATATATATATATACATATATATATATATATATATATATATATATATATATAGACACACACACACACATACACATACACATATATATATATATATATATATATATATATATATATATATATATATATATATATATATATATATGTGTGTGTGTGTGTGTGTGTGTGTGTGTAAATCACCCAAGAACCAGAATCCAGTTATTGAACGAAGCAATAGGAGTGATGCAAACCAACCGAGCTGGTCTGGGCAATGCAAGCAACCAGTTCTTCTGCAAACAGTGTACAAACTGTAATCGAGAGATGGCTATTTAAGAAATCAGGAATTTAAAGATAAGCAGTAAAATCATACTGCTGTGTTTCAGTCTATATAAGGTGCGTGGAATTACTACAGTGAATTTCCCCCCGACATTGATTGCAATGGAGCCATGGGCGATGCCATTCCATCTGCGATCTACCTATGATCTTCTAAGAAATGCGACGAACCTAAACCTGGCGGTATATTGACATCGATATATATGCGTATCATGTAAAATTGATCGGCAAATTTTATGTCACATGCTATCTGCATAACCACAATGACTTCAGATGTACACGTGGCGTCATAACAAAGTGCTGAAACTGGTCATGGATGTAATCAGTACTTAATGTGAAGTAGCCAACAGACAACTTCAAACTACGATCCGTTTTTAAAAAGACGTTGAATCCCCTATGCGCAAAAACCAAATATTTCCCAGTATGACGCGCATGTGATGAGCGAGTGACTGTATGTTGTAAGTGGTACTTAAAATCACTCAGCAATTTTTTGAAGACATCATCGACAGAGATACATGCCCTAACATTGTGGCGTGGTCTGATTCAAAACAGTTTGTCCTCTTAGTGGAATTAACGGTTTCATGGGAGGAGAACATGAAGGATGTGCACGAACAAAAGAAAAACTGCTACGAATTGCTGCGGTCCGAAGTCGTAAAAAAACACGCTGAGCATGACTTGTGCTACCTTTTGTTTTCGGATGCCGTGTATTGCGAGACGTTCAGTCGTCTCCTTAAATTTGAAAATTGGCATCACTAGCCGGTGCCTGAAGAGTGCTTTACATCGTCTCCAGATCACAGCTCAATAGACATCGAGATGGATCTACTCATGCATAAAATAGCTTCGTATATAACAATAATTCAGTTCCACCTCCGTCTATCAAATCCAATATTCTCAGAAACGTATTACACGAATGTACTACTAAACTCCATTTCTATGACCATAATGACAAAATTTACACTCAAACTTAGGAAGTAATTATGCGATATCATCTAGGCCTATGCTTCTCTAACTATTACATGTCCCATGTAGAAAACATTTTTTAAAAACGTTACTAATCCGAAATATAAGTTCAACACGATGACCATACTGTTTACTTCAGCCTAGAAAAAAATGAAATCAAATCTATGTTGAAAAAATTCAGTCCTCAGTTCTACTTTTAAAAGAATCCTGTAAAATAAACTCCCATTCTTGGATGCTCTTGTGGAATCTAATAATAATACATTCACTAATTCTTTATATAAAAAAGACACAAGCACAAACTTTTGGTATCTTAGTTTTACTAGCCAATGTCATGGCACATATAAAATCGGGTTTATTAAAAATAGTCCCTCATGCGAACGCACGAAACTACTTCCTCTCGTCCGTTTTTCTTTAAAGAACATAATGAAGTGAAACAAAGGCTTGTTAATCACGGTTTCCTACCATCTTGTCTCTTACCATATTAGATTTTTTTCTTAAGTAACCAATAGCAACAAAAATAAAATTGACGTTTTCTACAAAAATCAAACGCATATTAAATATAAGAAAATAATTATTACTTAGAAACATTATTAACAAATACAAATCTTCATACGGTAAAAAGAAGAAAATTAAATTATTCATGGACAAAAAATTCAAACCGGTCACCTATTCATCAAAATTAATAATTCACCTCAAGGATCTTTATTACAGATAACCAATATTTACGAATTTTCATCTCTCTTAAGAAACTCCTTAACAGTCTAGATTTGTAAATAATGTTATTGGATATGATACAGCATGTTTAACAAGAAATCCCACGTTAAATCTCTGACAATACCTGAATTAGGTCACATTAAAATACACACGGTGATTAGGTCACAATCTATCCGTAATATATTCGTTGATAATATAAATATAATAGCGTCATCCACATGAATAAAAACGCTAAAAATAATGGAACCATCATTAACAAAAAAAGAAAAATTTAACACTTAATAATATTAAGTACTAGCAGTAGAGCCCGGCGTTGCCCGGGGATGTAACAGTAAGAGATAGATCAAGTATCGACTATCATAAAGACTGAAAAATAAAATTGACAAAGATTATTGTTTAAGGTTGACGGACACGCATGTCTTAATTATTTTTTTTTTTTTTTTACGAATTGGTCAAACCCAAACTCAAACAAAAACATTGTTTACAATCGTTATGAGTCTATCGATTGGTGAATAGAATTTTATTATAAACAATTGTCTTGTAAATGGAATTTTTTAAAGCATGCTGAATGTAAATAAAAAAAAGTGTGCAAGACAATAAGAAATACAACCTGCCAAAAAAAAAGTGGATGTTTGTTTTATCGGCTGAAAAATGTAAGAAATCCGATCCCATATATAAAGGAACACGAACACACACACACACACACACACACACACACACACACACACACACACACACACACACAAACACAAACAAACAAACAAACAAACAAACAAACAACCTGGGTTTTTTAACCTAAGTCACTCCACGGAATCGCTAAAACATAGAGCATAGTCTGATGAAAAAGACGCTAAAGTTTATGAAAACAAAATTTTATCGTCAAAATGCTTGTTTTTATGAAGAGGATAGACAAAATTTTTTTTAATTATTTTAAAAAATTTTTCCATCTTTTTAGAATATTCTAAATTTTGATTTAAAAACCTTGTTTCTCTTTGTCGCAACAAGGGGTAGTAAATAACATAGATAATTTATAGCGCGTTTTTTTGTATTTACACACATTAAATTGGAAAATCTTGCAGAAATAAAAATAATTGTCAGATGTTAATGAAACTTTCAGAAACTATTCACAGATGATCGAAATTATTATAAATATGTTGTTTTTTTTTATTAAAGTCATGGCAGAAATATTTTTTTATATTTATTAACACCCCCATAAATAATTTTATGAAAAACTCTAGAAATTCGAGACCATCGGTTTTAGTGATTACAATAGTTAAAAGCACAAGGCTTTGAAGGATGCAAATCATGTTTTTTTTTGTTTTTTTTTTTTTTGGCCAACGTACCTGAAAATCATCTGTGAATTGTAACATACAAAACTCAATAAAACAAATATATTATTTAGTTTCAAATGCTTTTATTTGTTTTAATTTGTTTTTATGAATATGGACAATATTTTCTGGAAGCAAAAAAATTTTTGAATTTTTAATACAATTATTTCTTATTTCTTTAATTTTAAAAAAGATTTTTAAAGAATGTTTAAATTGAATTTTAAAAAATATTTTAACATTAGTTAAATGCAACATGAACCTTTTAAAATGTCCGTGTGAGATTGTCATTGTCTAGCGCTTTGAAAATTGCATAATTTGGACGAATCAGATTAGCCATGGTAATTAAGAAATGTAATTTTTGTGTTTATAGTCGGACAGTAATTATCAAGTACGGAGGACCAACCAGAATACAATTTAGTTGCATTATTTGAGTTCAGCATTGTTCTCCGCTGTTAAGCCCTTTACTTTTGCGAACCGCGTATGGAGAAGTTAATTTGAGTTTTCAATTTCAACTGAGAAGGGTACCTACAAGTAACAGTATCATCTTATGAAATTTAACTACTGCTAAACTTTAATTTATATGATCTTATTTTTAATCTCAGTTATGACATTTTTTCATAAATGAAATATCAAAATTAATAATAAAATGAATGGAAATACAAATAACACAGTAAAATATAATAAATGTACATAAAATTATAGTATTTTATGTACACTTCTGATAAAATTTCATAAGAAAGGTACCTAAATTGATTAGATACCTTTTTCTTATGAAATTTAATCTCACTATTAACAGTCTTATTTTTTAATTTCTTTATATTTTCCATAAAGCATCGTAAACGTAAAAATGAAAGCTAAGTACAAAAAAAAAAAAATTAAAAATTAGAGCGCTGAAAGTTTTCCTTAAAAGTAACGAGGTAAATAATTTGTTCACTTAAATAATTTCACTTCCTTCCATCCGTAGAAAGAATTACCCTCCCGTAAGTTATCTAAACATCATGAATGTGCCTTTCGTCAATCGTCAAGCGACGCAAAAGTTTATGACCTGCTTTGTTTTATTTTCAAGTTACTTTTTTTCAGCGCAGAAGTTAAGTTAAGCTTGGTTCAAAATATTTTAAATAAACAGTATAATATCTGTTTTTATTAAAATCAGTTTTGAAAAAATGATAATTGACTTTTAAAAGAATATCAAAATCAGATTTTAATCTTTTTTATCAAATCGAAAAAAATGATTGAAAATGATTAGCTGTCCTTTTTTTTACCAAAAAAAAAATCAATATATTTAACGAAAATTTCAGACGTGCTAGGACCGAGTAAAAAATGTAAAAAATACACCCAAAATACTTTGATCTTTCCTCTTTAATAATATTATGAACATTAGACGATAAATTTTGTTTTCTTCAAGTTCGGCGTCTTTTTCATCTTTTGTTTACATTTTCGTGGGTGGGTTTTCCCCATTTCATTCTCACGATGTGTCTTAATCGTGTTTTCAAATTGATTTTCTTAAAAAACAACTGTGTTTTTCCCATTTTCGGCGCCGTTAGAACCACCAAAAGGTAATTTTATGTAGTCCTGTGAAGTTTTGTTGAAATCGGCCAAAAAATGTAGGAAATTAGATCCAACATATAAACGTTACAGACACACACACAACCTGCGTTTTATAATAAGTAAGATGAAAAATTCGTGATGACTGAAATTTTCGAAAATAAGACATTTATGTAACTCTAGATACATACATAAAACAATGGATATATTCAGTAATAAGTAAAATAAAAATTTATCTTGATAATGGCCACATGTATAGCCGAAATTACTTCGAAAACATTCGGAAAATTTTTAAATAATTTATATCCTGAAAAGGAAAAATTATACGAACACAAGAGACATTATGATAAGAAAGACCATTTTGTCATTATTTCAACGTAACATACATAAAAGTTGGATTACTACCAAAGAACACCTCTCTCTCTCTCTCTCTCTCTCTCTCTCTATATATATATATATATATATATATATATATATATATATATATATATATATATATATATATATAATGGACACATGATTAAATAGGAATCTTTGTTGATCTAGGAGTAAAATTAATATCTATTAACTTACAGATCTAAAATAGCAATAAAGGAAGTGTACATCCCTAAAGAGAGTAAGTGAAAATATATTCACATTATACTCGAGAATTCCATGTTCCCGTGAGGTCTGTTATTTCCTTATTACACACACATGTGTGTGCGTGTGTGCGTGCATATACATATGTACACACACACACACACACACACACACACACACACACACACACACACACACACACACATATATATATATATATATATATATATATATATATATATATATATATGTATGTATGTATGTATGTATGTATGTATGTATGTATGGGGATGCGTATATTTGCGCGGGTATAATTGGTGCTTGAGTGTTTTTATGCATGCGTTGCTGCCTGTGCTTTTATGGTGAAGAATGCTGCCACTGTGACCATGTTGATAGATAGGTAATTAATTGCGTGAATTTGTTAGATTTTGGTATGTTAAATTAATTCTAGTTAGTGAACTCTCCTGAATTTGTATACGCTCATTTCCAAAAGCTTCTATTTCCAAGTCTTTTATTATACTGTCCTTTTCATTTTCTGGCCAACTTCTCCTCATCACCTGGCAAAGATATTGGCAACGTAACAGATTTATTTGGCTTTCCTTAATGTGCAGAATTCTGGCCGAAAACTGAAACATGCTCCGAAATATATAACTGCAGACATTCACGCGAGAATAACTACACTAGTCCAATGGTTTGCACACATTACATTATATAATGAAATATCAAATGAGAAATTAAATAAAGCTGTAGAAATTCGCGCAAAAATACCATTCGAAATGTTAGAATAAATATCCATTATTGATTAGGCTCAATGAATTACAGTAAAGCAAACATATTTTTCTCAGCTCACATTTAAAATTAAAATTAATGTAATGTAAAACATTGGAAAATGTATGTAAATATCATTGCATGGAACTGGAAGAAAATCTGGGAAATGTTAAAGACCGAAAACATTGAACAAATAGAAAATACATTTAGTTTTCATCTGCTAAAGATGTACAACTATTTCTCAAAGCAAATATGCATATGGATTTTTTGCCCATTTTTTGAGAGATTCCCACATATTTTCTTCAAGCATTTAACAAGAAAAATTATGTTTCTTTTATTAGCTGTGTGTGTCCTAACAGCAGTTCGTTAACGCTTGATTTCTGAAATAAAATGCATTTATTACTATTATGCAGGTCTTAATGAATGGCAACATTCTAACTGCTATCGATTTACATTAGTGTTTAAAGAAATCTGTGTTTCTTCTTTAATATGGGCAATGCATCCTAAAACATCATTTTATTAATCTTTGTTAAAACATCAATACAAAGCATTCATCTGGAAATGAATTGTGAAATTATAACAATCATTTAGTAAAATAACAAATACTGGTTTATTATTTTTAATAGTTATTATGATTTTTTTCTATTTATTTTAGTCTGGTATTGTTTTAAAGACAAATACATAAATGGTAATAAAGAACAAAAACACATTTTCACAATTTCTAAAAATATACGGCTAATAATATTCGCTAGTCAGACAAAGCCACAGTTTTACCAAGCAAGAAGAACGCTTTCACAACCGCTAGGTAAGAAAAGAAATCAAGTAATAATAGGAATGACACCAAATTTCTACATTTATAAAATAGATAGGTCTCTCAAAGAGTCATAAAGCTTTCAAAATAAGGAAATAACTCTGCGGGCTAATAAGAAGCAAGCGGCAATTTCAAAACGGCACTATAGATGCGTAGATAGCCAGATGGGAAATCAATAAAAATCAGTGCCAATAAATAACTTTTGTCCATCCTTCAATGCTATGGCTATCGAAAAATAACCATAGTGTTACGTTCCAACGCGAAACTTAAGCAGAACACGTGAGCCGGTAACCGACTCGCCCTAAGCCATGTAAACGAATTGTCAGCGACACTCAGAACAGAACTGAAACGGAGTAGAGAGCGAACAGACCCAACCGTGGCATAGACGTTATAATGAAAACACGTCAGTCAGCGATGATCTTTCTACATATAAAGCCGCGTAGAACGTCAGTTGTAGATTCCCATTCTCTGTGTTCACTGTGTTTTCAATTCACTGCTATCACTTAGTCAGCGGTCATACACATGTTTTGTTTGCGTCTGCTACACACACACACACACACACACACACACACACACACACACACACACACACACACACACGTGTGCGCGCGCGTGTACATACACAGACATGCGGGCGTACATATCAATTGGAAATTTGCAGAGTCACTTGCAACAAAAAAAACTACGGACTTTGCAGACACACTCTCAAAAAATCAAATTGAACACTCGAAGTACTGGTCTCTTCATGTCCGCGGCAAATACAATTGAATTATAATATATAAATACGTGTATCTATTTTATAAATACATCTATTGTATGCTTTAGTACATTTCCTCAGTGATGTTTCTATCCAAGGTTCATTAGGGGTTTCGACAACATGCCCCCTCTTCACGGTGATGTAGCCGATACTAATGGGGTATCGACTTGTGTACCTTCCGTTAGCTACAATTTTTTCCATATTCATAGCTATATACTATGCGTCTCCTATTGGCAATGTATTGTCCAATCTCGGATGACTTCCAGTTCCCCAGCAGTGTGCACTCTTCCATAAAAAAAGGAAGCAAACGCAGCAACAATTTCTATCTTATAAGAAATATGGCGGCGTGTTTGGTGTGAAGTGGTAAGTACCAGTTTGATTCCTCTCTCTGAGACATATAAACAGACATGCACACACAGAGAGAAACACGCTCAAGCATCACATTCTGCTTACACCTATCCCATTTTCATTTACGTTAATAATCCGCCGAATGAAAAAGAAGAGAGAGAAAAAATGCTTTTCTTCCTTCCCACATTTTTCCGTTTCTTCGTTGTCTCTCACCCTATATGAGTTACACAAACGCACACGCATATCAATGCCGCCACACACATATATCAACATACAAATCTAAAATATATAAATAAATAGCATAACACTAAAAACAGGTGCTAGATCTTCCCCGAGATCACCCGTTAGTAACATTGGTACGTGGCACTCGAATTCTATCCCCTAGTCCAGACTACATTATAGCGTTGTTTTTTACCAAACGTTCTACACCTAACGTTCGCAACATCTTACTTAATGACCCCCCAGTAAAGCCTCTACAACCGATTTCAAGCGGTTCGCACTGAGCTCGCCAACTGGGTCTTATACATTCCTTTATAATCAGTAAATATTTCCCAAGTTACTTTTGTGCGCTTCGTGCATATTTTCTTCGCAAGGGAATGGTAATTCTAACATGATCATTTCCTTGTTCTTTTTAGCATAACGAATGGACGAAGCTTATGTTGTATTATTTCCTCTAGAAATTTAGGTTGCTTTGCCTATATCTACTTTAAATTGCCAGTCCGGGGCAGAGATGAAGATGTAATTTTTCTTCTTCTGCGATGTCTTGACGTTTTACCCGGATCTAACATCGTCTTCTTATTCGGTTCATATCTCGCTAATTTTAGGCTTCTTGATACTTTTGTAGCAAGTTCTCTTAAAACCTTATTATGGTGCCACCGGTACCTCCCATCACTAAGCAATTGGGGCAACCGCTCAGTATATGTTATCGTCTGACACAGTGGACAAAATGGATACTCACATTTTCCCACGTGTAGAAGTTTGGCAGAATGGGCAGAGAATCATACACTGACTGCACAACGAAGGTTGTATTAATGTGATTGGTATACCAGAGATCTATCCAGGATATATTTCTTTTTTCCAAGTTACCCCATCATGTCGAACCCCCTGATGACATAAAATCACTATTTTACTTTGTCTAATTTCCTCCACACCCATAAGCACCTCAACGTTGTTTAAAATTTTGTATTGTAATTTGTGGACATGGCACTCGAATTTTATTTGTCATGATTAAATCATAGTACACACCCCTCACAAGACCCAAAACATGGAACATTAAAAAAAAATAATTAAAATTTTAGAATTCCCAGCATTTTTTGTTTGGCGCATGTCCAAAAAGACGGAACGAGTGCGACATAGAAAAACTTGTTACACTTCATCATCTCACTTCATCACACGCCCACACACTAATATATATATATATATATATATATATATATATATATATATATATATATATATATATATATAGAGAGAGAGATTCACTCGTTATGCATATGATATTTTTCTGCTATAAAGTCTCCGTGTCTTCGTAGAATAATAATAAACACCTATTCAGCACATATCATCGCTCTTCCGTTTCGTGAGAATAGATACTGTCGGTTAAACAACAACGCTACTGTTTATTTAAACAAATGTATTTTAAACTTAAATAAATAATATTTTTTCAATTCAAATTAATTATAATTTAAATCAGTTAATAGTCCTCAAATAATGGGCACTAATAAGATAATTCAGAAAAAATAAAACATTGATTCCATTGAATATACTTCCTGTTTGAAATACACCGGATATATTTTCCTCCTGGCAATAGGACATTTAATTCTTTAGCTCTCAATTATAGCTAAAATTAAACATTCAAAAATGCTTTTACGTTTATAAAAAATGTTTTTATCCCAAAGAATTGAAAATTTGTGGAGGTACCTATATTAAATCTACACACCTCTTCTTCCACTGAGTTGCAGCGTCAATTTGATGTGACACTTACGCTCAGTTGAGGTAATCGTACTTTTTGGTAATGTTGTGTTCTTCAATGTATAGATGATGTCTCTCTCCTTCCCCTGTCGTTCACTCACCCTCTCACTCTCTGCCAATTATTATCACTCGTTTCCGAGCGTATTCATTTAATGTTTGCTTGAATATATAAGATTTTGTGCTATTCCTACGAATGTTGACTAGCTTTTTATGACTGGGGGCGAGACACACAAACACATGCACGGATGCACGCGTGCGCGCGCGCGCACACACACACACACACACACACACCCACACACACACATATATATATATGTGAAAATAGACATGCAAACTAGACGAGGGTTAATACATCTTCCGTTTCAAATTTAGACACCCCCAACTTTCACTGACTTGACATCTACGAAAGTAACTCTATACTGATACTTATTATTAACACCCAACACCCGCCTACCCAACTTAAACAATTCGCCCTAGCTGTTACCATGGAAATTTTGATTTCAATTTTTAAAACACGTAAATTTCAGAAACACGTTATTCCAAAACAAATTTCGCTTGAAGATGGAAAGAGATTATTTTAACTCAATTTAATTTAAATAATTATATTAAATAATTATTTTGAAGGCTCTTGTTTTGAAACATGGACTTCTTATGTCGCGATTTGGAATCATATTTTAAATAAATAATTTTTATATATATATATATATATATATATATATATATATATATATATATATATATAGAATGGTAGAGGAAATTTATTTTATCTATTCCTTTGTTGACTCTGACTAAATTATTATTTTAATTTGTCATAAAACAATGCTCTCTTGAATTGATGAGAATTCTTTTTTCGTTTATAGACGTCATTTCCACAATGAATATATTTACGTGGTCCCTTGTCCATTGTGCAAATTTAACACTTCAGCTGGGAAGTTGAAAATGTTTATGACACAAAGAAATCGTTAAAAATGAACTCGTCAGGTTTCTTCGATTAATGCACTTTCTGAACATTTGTTCTCTCGAGAATGAAGAATCAAGCCAAGCACTTATACAACGAATAATGTGCTTATTCATACGTTTGCTTGTCGTTTATGGCTAAAATTCTCTGTCAATAACAATGAACAAAAACGCGGGAATCTTACATTGTATCAGAATCGCGAGGACAAGAAAGCGGTCATATTTTCGGACTTTTATTGCAATCTGGATACCGCTGATTCAAATGCGTAATTGTTGTACATATCTGTCTACACAGTTGCAGAGGAAATTCAAATTTACTTCCTTTTCGTCTCCACAGTTTCTATTGATCACCAATTCTTCTTGCTTGTAAGATGCACATATACAATTTCAATGAACGTTTCCTCTTTAAAAACATACAATTCTACGTAAAGGTCAATGTTTGTATTTAATTTTACGAAAAGGCAAATATTCATCTAAATTTCATTTAGAATGTCTAAGAGTTCCGTGTGTATTTATTACTTACGATTTCTTCTTACTAAAAAAAAACCTCCCAAAAATATAATGCCACAATTTAATTCAAGGAAATCTACATTAAGATGTTTACTTGAAAACTATGATAGTATAATACGTAATGCAATCGCATTTGAAACACAATGAAAATTATGAATACAAACCAGGGATTGAAAAGCTATTACTCATTTAAAAATCGATAGTTAGCTCAGATGACTGCTTTTTTTCTTGGTATGTTATAGTTGCGATATCTGTGGTTTTAAAATGCACAAAGATGTAGTTGCCACAGTAAAGAAACGACAGATCGCGGACAGATTGATGTAAACGTTACATCAAAAGATACCTGCATAATTTAGCAATTTTTCTCTCATCCTGCCGGGCAGTTATATCCAGCAACCACAGCCAATGGACAAAAGTGTGACTCCAGGTATGTAATTAGTATATTTTAAATATAAACTGAAACACACCAAGGTCTGTGTTACGCAATAAGTCATACATACATATATATATATATATATATATATATATATATATATATATATATATATATATATATATATATATATATATATATATATATTGCGTCTAGCAATGAAAAAGAATATTAAGTGTTGACATCACTGTTCACTTTTATATTTACACAGGTGCTATCTCTGATATTGGGCACTTTTTTTTAGCACAAATTAAGACTGTATTTATTCATATATATATATATATATATATATATATATATATATATATATATATATATATATATATAGTCATATGTTTCGGGTTGTATTACAGGTCCCTAATGCTGCCAGACGTCCGATTGCTTCAAGCCAGGATCGAATGCGAATGATTTGACATCAGTCTGATATCTTACACCTAGGCCATCTCTGTCGCCAGTCGACAGAAAGGAAGGTAATTTTTCCGGTTTTTTTTTTGGGGGGGGTTGTTTCTTTTTCTCTATAAGAAATTCGTAATCGGACGGGAGAAATCGTTTCGTAGTTGAAGAGTAATTCTTAATAGGAGTAGTACACCCTTGTAATTAATATATATATATATATATATATATATATATATATTTGACATCATATTCACAACGTTTAGTCTTTTGTACACTCCGGATTTCTTCAGGTGTTTGGCATTTCCAAATAAAGCCTTTCTTTAGTCCACCGCGGTAGATTGTTATATTCCCACGTGACATGCCTCTTCAGGATATTTTCCGTTATTTTCCTTTTGGCCAACTTTCTAAATTGTTGAATTCACATGTCTTTTGTGTTATGTTACTAGATTACTGAGAAGACAGCAGTGCTGAATTTCAAAGATTTATAAACGTAATGATTATATAATATATATATATATATATATATATATATATATATATATATATATATATATATATATAATTTGTAATTCACAGGCAATTTGATTTGCTGTGTCACAACTCATAAATGGGCGTTGGTCAGGGATTCTAACAATAAACCGTTGGTGCACGGCAGGGATGAATTTGAATTTACGCATATTTGTTTTTAGATAAACACACAGTGACTGAGTGAACTCGATTCTATTTACCGAAGAGTCTTGTATTATTACCCGTAATAGTCACTTTTATATATATATATATATATATATATATATATATATATATATATATATATATATATATATATATATATTTTTTTCTTCTCTAGCACTCCGTATTAGCTTAGGATATTCTTGTGGTCTACCACATGCGATGATTCCTTATATGTTCGTATTTTCGAGTGATGTTCTCTATCTAGTATTTCAACATCACCCACAGGAGTAGTGATCTCATTTTCTCTCCATATATGATCCTCACCTCTTATTTTCCTATTCTCCCTCTCGTTACGGATTTAAGATATTCATGCAGTCTTATCTTATGTGGTGCACTCTGTTTCTCCATTATTTTGCATGCCATAGCTGCACGGGATGGCGTACAATCAGTCCTTAATCAAAGTTACCTCTATGAGATGTTTTTACCATTTATGAAAGTGGTCCTGCTAATATATGGAGCACCTGACCAAACGACTGTTTCCGTATAGGAATAGTGTTTCTATTCATGTCGGAGAACGCATATTTTCTACGAAATTTTCTCGACCACAGATAACAATAAATATAATTAATGATGTTTAATTAACTAACAGATCATTTACTTAAGATAAATTGTATCTGTCAAGATAACGCATGAAACGAACATATATATATATATATATATATATATATATATATATATATATATATATATATATACAACTTAGCTGCTGCAAAAAAGCATCCTCCGCTATGATTGATTCTTATAGCAGCAAAGCTGTTTATTATATCTCTTTTCGTGTTTTTGCTACACATACAAATAATCGCTTAAGCATTTCTATGATACGCCTTATTTTCGTCCCTTCTCTTGAATAAAATTTACTCTTGAGTATTTCAAGATATTTTTTGTAACGTTGCTTAATATATCTGTTAAAATGAAATGTCAGTGGTACTTCAATTTTTGCGTAATTAAGACGAGAATTTATCCATCGCACGCTGCATATTTCATGCGTTTAAAATATTGGCAAGACATGAAGTCATTATCTCTTTTTTTATTAAATCGTTTATTTATCAAGAGTTAAGTTTATAAAAATATGGTCTGTAAATTTATATATTTTGCGAATCATTTTTACATTTACACTTTGTTAATGATACATTTTCTAGATACAAGGCATACAACACATAACATGTATTAGGTGGATGAAAAGTACTCATAATTAGCGAAAGTCATCTGTGAATGTAATGAATCCATTAGGAGCTCGAACTCGACATTCTGAGTTCTTATTCCGTGACACTATCCATTACACCACTCCCACATCCACATGCCATTATATATATAAATATATATATATATATATATTTCCTGTCGTTTCTTTTTCTGTTTGTTTTAGAAGATATACATCTATCTATTTTTCTTAACATTCGTCTGTTGATTAACTGAATTTGTATGAATTCTTATCTGCGATTGAGCTATAATATATATATATATTGAATTTAATATATATATATATATATAAAATATATATCCATTAATTTTCAAATTCTTCTCTTCTCCATTACTTTTGGAATATATATATATATATATATATATATATATATATATATATATATATATATATATATATATATATATATATACTATTTAGTTAATATATACATTTTAAATTGGCGAATAATTGATTTTTTTCTGAGAAACCTTTAAAATGAATAATGCATATTTTATGATACAGTAGTTTAAATATCTATACATAGACGAATTTGCATATTCCCCTCTAGAGATTGCCCCAATGACAATAGTTTTTTATTTATTTATGTGTAAATTTGAAAATCTTTTTGTAGAACATCTTGAAATATATTTATTCTAAAGGACAACCGTGTAATATTTATGTTTTATTCTCAAATTTTTTCTAAAAAAACAAGGTTCAGTTATGTTCTGGAAAAGAGAAATGGATGTAAGTCTCCCAGTTTAGATTTAAGAACCTTTTGTGTCTACCTGGCAAAGGATATTTTTACGCTGCTTCATTTAGGTTTCATGACATTAAGGATGTGTATGATTGTGTCTCTCTAAAATATCCTGCATTTTCCTGTTCTAAATATCGTTATTTAGTCTTGTTTTTCCGATTATTAAAACAAAGATTTTACATAATGAAATATCTGTTTTCCCTTATATTTTTGCATTGAAAATGCCATATGGATGTTAAATTCTCCAGACCTTCTATCCTTGGAGCATTTTTCGTTTAAGTTTCCGCTTTGCTGCTTCCGCGCCGATTGATTACTTCCTCTTTGATAAGCCCTCTTTCCGCCAACCCGCAAATAGACTCCCTTTGGGAATACAAATTATTATGTCATAGATTCTTTCCTAAATTTCATGTTACTTTTAATGTTGTGAACCTTCAGGGCTTAAGCGAAAAAAGAACCTTCGCAAATCCATATCAATTTCTCTGTCTTAATGGCTCTCTATTTAGCTCTCGTTTTCATATTTCGTATACACTATAACTTGGCGTTATTTATTATTTGTTATGTTATGACGGTTGAACTAAAAATTGTCGAAGGAATTTAATAGGAAAAATAATTATGTGCATTTGTTCATGCAACATCTCAATATCAGTTAATTAATGGGTTATGCAATAGGTTTCAATCTTATTCTGGTCCTGTCAGAAAACTATGCCATCATGAGTCTCCACAAAGTCTTATCAACTCTAGTTTATAGAAATGCTTAACTTTTTATATACATCATATCCCCAATTCTACCATCATTTTACACAAGTTCATTAGGTATTTTACTCTATGTTTCCCTCTGCTGATCTTAACGTCATGATGTCCAGTGAGTTTCCTTTTTTTTACCAATACTTACTTCTAATATGTTCTAGAAATGTTAAATCATATTCGAATTTTAAGTATTAGTGTCCATTTGGCTTCAATTTTCCTCGTCACTTACGTGCATAGTTTACACTATTTTTAGTATCCATCTGTAAAAATACCGCTCTCTTGAATTAAGCTTTTTTTTCATGTATGAGGAAATTGTCCTGGATTCACTGCCATTGATGATGATTGATGTTACATAGTAATTCATAACTTTTCATTTCTAACTATTTTCTGTTTCTCATTGTTTTGTTTATATTTTAGAACACGCCACTATTTTATAACAATTTGCTTTCTGATTTTAGTATAACAATTTTCAGTTATCTGATTTCCTCCCAGTTATGTGAACGTCTATACTACCTTGGGTGTGACATCTCAAATTTGTAACTCAAATATTGGGTTGATTCCCATGTTGCAAAACCATATGTTGTCTCTACATTTGATGGCTACTAGTATATTCACATTTTCTCTTACTATATATTCTCGTATATTGTTAAACTTTTAGCTTAAATAATAAAACCTACCTAGTAGGATTTGTAGTTCTCTTGGGATTAACGGGCTGTAAAGATTGAATAAATCTTACAAGAAGATAGGAGAAGATGTGTGTGTCATACTTTTCCAGTTGTTTTACGTAGTCTATGAAATACAATTATTTTACATTAAGTAAATTGATATCAAACAATCTCCACTATGGGTAGACACTTGAATAAGAATTAAGAGTAAAAATACTTGTTATAATAAAACATGTTTGTTATAATAAAAACAAACCGTTTATAAATGCAGGTATACTTTACCCTATGTCGTTTATCGTCAAGCGTTATAACATGGCGATAAATACTTGCTATAGGAATTTTCTTATTAGCCATTGGGGAAAAATATAAATTCAAAAATGAATGAGAATGAACGAGTAGGCGATAAGCAGACAGACGCATGCCCTACGAATGCCTAAAGGAAACTTGATTTCAATTTCGCTGGAAATCAAGAGTGGCACTGAAAACAAGGCCAAATTATAGATATTGGAACTAACGTGGAAAACACAAATATTAAGCTCTTAAAGACCACTAAATAAGACAACAAAGAGTCTTTTTTTTTCGAATTTCGTTACTAGGATATATGATGATTATATTAAAATTTACTATAATTGTGGTATATTAATATGATTTTATATACTTTTATGTTTACTTATTGTACAGTAAAATGATTTTATGTGCTTTTAATGCTTCTCTAGTTATATAACGACTTCAATATTTATGGCGGAGAGACGTAAAAAAAAATAAATTGACTTAAACTTTATTTTTCTTTTTCCAAATATTTTTTGACAAACGACGTATAATAGAGAACGACTTAAATCGAAACGACGTAACTCGAAGTAAACCTGTCATTTAAATAATACTTTTATAATCTGTTTTTGAATGTATTCCTTATAAATGTTTCATATTATATATTGTTGTTACGTATTGCAACAAGAAGAACATAGGTGTGAAAGAAGATGGAGAATAGGAGGGCCGTAAAAAGAAAATCATTACGACATTAATACGGATGTAAATAATTTCAATAGTATGTATACGGTCTTTACAAATTTTGTTTTATTAATATTTTACGTAATGTATTGCAAATTGGAGGAAAACGAAGTGACATTACCAGGCAAATAATATAAACTTTTCTGGTACAACACTTGTATTATATGCACATGTTTAGCTTGATTATTTCCTTTAATTATACGATGTAATAGGGTAGAAATTTTAACTGACCAACCATAAATAGAAATTGTATTATATAATGTAAGAATTTATTTGATGCCATTCCATAGAGGATCCTCTGAAAATAAAGTTTGGTGGGCTTATCCACTTCTCTAAATTCTTTTTTTTTCACCATCGGAGGAAACTGGATGACGAAATTTTAATAAACAAATTACGACTCGCCTTAAAGTTTTCTTCTCGAAGACACAAAACTTCTTGCGGCATACATTAATTTCTATAGGAAAAATAAATGCGGCTGGCCTTGCCTACAGTGTTGACTTGCTGAAAAGGTGTCATTTAAAACCCGTACAGTGTTGCTTTTATTAATATTTCTGAAATCAATCGGAAAAGCATTCAGTGTCTAAGTATCATTTTCATGAGCGGCACAACTTGTGCGGAAATACGTCTTCTAGTTTCTTTTTAAGACTATATTAACTGATACAGAAAGGAAATTATTCAAATCACCGTTAGGTGCAAACAAAAACATTCTTAATGTGTTATCTTCCAAAGTGGATCAAACTGTTTAGCTATTTTTAAGTAATATCCGAAATGAACGTTACTATAAGAATTCAGTGTGTAGAAAAACAATCGTGAGCCCAATCACGTAATGCTTACACATATCGGGTTTAAAAGATTTCAACATATGTTTTGGGTAATGAGAGAACTAATCAATAAAAAAGAAACCATAAAAAATGTAAGAACAGTTTTGTGATTTTTTTAAACTAGAAAACTTAGAATTACATTTGGGAATGTGTATTCATTTTGATTTTCTTGTAAATTTTAAGCAAAGTGTAAATAAATAGAAAGAAAAAGCGTCATAAAATGACGAGGCATAAAACCATATAATTATCTAGACAAATATCATAATGAGAGAAAATAAAATAAAATAAAATAAAAAACCGCAATGATAATTATATTTAAGTAATTAAATTTGATTACGAGAGTAATACATGAAGAAAATTATAAAGAAACTAAGCGCCGATCTAATCAGAATGATGTAAAATAGTCGAAGAAAATATGTTTATTTATTCTGAGATGGAAAGAAATCATCTGTATTACAAAAGAGAAAATAGACATTGTTTGTGAGTGGACTGTGTAGATACGTGAGTGGAAACCAAGCAGAAAGCACAATAGAATAGTGCCATAGATGACGCATGGCAATGTAAAAATCGATGTTTATTGTCGAGAGAAAATGAAGGTTATCCAAATAGAAACAAATGAACCAATATAACAATTTAAAGAAATGAACAGGCGCGCAAAACGAATGACAAAGAGGAGGCAGGTTTGATAAAAAGAGATTCGAGCAGACGCCATGAACGATTTTGCGCAAGGAATAAACAGGATTGGACGAGAGATAAAAATAGTAGAAGAAAATGTTTAGCCGTTGATAGGGAAATAACAGTTTGAAAAGAACGAAAGGCCAAACTCTCGTTCCCTATTAAGAGCTATTATGAAGACGAAGGTGTTGTCCAATTCTTAATTTGATTTTCGTGAAGAAGATTGATTTTCTGCCAATTTGAATCTAGAATTGCACAGCAGTAGGCCAAAGGAATTTATTTATTTTTCTTCATTTGTCTGTTTTGGCCCCGCTTCCCGATTGAATTTCAATATTGGACCCACTTAACCTGAGATGATTTTAGAGCCATTGATCTGTACTGATCATTTCCTGATTTAGAGATTCAATAAGTTCGGAAAGGAAGAAAAAAGGACCTCTGCAACGGTCATTTTATACGTGGTGCGTATCTTTTAAATTCTCTTTGACTTGACTACAGCTGCTTTCAGAAAGACTTGACCACAATCATTCACACCCATATAGAGATAAGAAGTATTGCAATGACAGACAAATCAAGTGTACACAGGATTGTTCACGGTGTACAAAAACAGATATGTGCCCATGAAATAAGGTAAATATCTTGCTCGAGATAAGAAAGAACAGACAAGTGGTAATTCATTTACGTATATATGAAAATAAACATATCATACGCCATAAGATATTAGAATTCCCGAGTAAAATTAAACGACCTCACGAAAGAATACAATTTCTTTTCTTTATTAACCTAATAATAATGTTCTAGCCGAAGCATGTACGTGGAACAATGACGAAATTATAGGACACAAAGTGAAGACCGAACACACTGTTCAGTCTCAATTGATCTAGCAAGAAAAGCTAACCATTACGAAACATAGAAGTCACCAAACTCTGTGGTATAGTTAATATAACTAACTGATATATGTCACAAGTTTTCAAAAAGTCAACCAACATATTGCTCCTTAGTAGCAGAAAAATTACTATTATTAATATTATTATAAATGTTTAATGATTTGCAGATGTATGTCTTCAGAAAATTCTGCCCAACAATAATAAATCCACGTAGGTCTTTTAGTATTCTTCAGATTGATTGGCAGTATGTTTTAAATAAATCTTGTGAGTGGACGCAAGTGAAAATTTTTGTGAGGTGATTTTTCCAATATTTTGAATATTCTATAAAATATCCATCCTTCTGTATTTGTATTAATGAAATTGATTGACGAATAGTGTGCACAGGGGATTTACACATGAATTCTGTTTGAGGTTAAAATGGCTTAAACTTTATGATAATGAAACAAATAGAAAATATGTCGTTTTGTAAATAATCCCTTTATCATTTTATTTTAGCTTATCTTTATCAACTTTTGATAATACATTGTTGTGTTATATATTGTAACACTGGGGGATTATCGTCTAGCCATTATGATGTAATAATAATAACACAGATGGTGATATTAATACTAACACAAATAATTTCAGTAATAATTTTGCTATCTTTATTTATTTAATCATTCCGATCCAAGGAAGACAATGAAATCACTAAGACGTAATGTGTTACTGGGTGTGAAAGAATATGGGAAAATAAATGTTTAGTATTGGAGACAACAATAACAGAACAATAATTAAGAAGATGTAATATAACGAATTGAAAGTACATTTAAATAAATGAAGATCAAGTTTGAGTGGAAAACAATAAGCCCGAAGTGAATTTCACAAGCGAAAGTGCAGGAGACGAAACAGTTACCATGTTACTTACGCTCGAACGTAGCTATTTCAAGTGTAAAAGGATGAGAAGTACTTTCCAATTTAATACTAAGCTTAAATACATCAAAACCAGGTACCAAATAGGAAATGTCCTTAGAAAAAATAGCATAAAAATGTTTATAGAAAAGCCAAGTTAATATGTGGGAATGTGGTTGAATGCGAGATTCCAGGTAAATACCAATAAACTTTTAAATTACTCTTTGGATTTAATGCTGAATTCAATACATATCAGAAATACCAGACTAGATTTAATTGAAATATTCAATGCATGGACGAATGATAGTAATATAAAAGTGTAAATGTGTTAAACTATAGATTTTGTAGACAAAACAGTTATCTAGCACGAAAAAGCAAAACTTTCAGTAGAGCCCGCAATTGATTCACTATAATCTTAGCAATTCATCCTATCGGAAACGTTAGGCCGAGACGGCTGAATAAGAAGTCTTAGCAAGACATCTTGCAACAAGGAAGAAAACGAATTTACATCGGAAGGGAAATGATATAAATGTTTCAGGTAATATTTTATGATTTATTGTAGGAAGATTTCTGATAGAATAACCTAAATAGTGGCCATTAAAAACGGTAATTCTGTTTGTTTACTACAAATATTTATTGATTTCCACATATAAAACATTACTAAAACAATATAAAATTATTTCAAAGCCCAGAATTTTTAAAGTAACACCAGCTGAACGTACTAAAATATTGTTTATTAATTTTCACTAATAAAATTCTGTAAAATATACTTGAATATATCAAATAAAATAATTACATTTCTCCAACAGCAGGAAATCGATGTACAATGAATATTTTTAATTGTTTTTAGAAAGTTAAACTGATTTGACAAGAGAAGGATTTATGTAATATTTGTTCATCAGTCTACCGGATTCTCCTAAAAAGGACCACATTTCCATTAAATTGACTCGAGAGCGCTATACGCACACTCAAAATAAAAAAAAAAACGGGAGATAGAGTGTGTGTAAATATAAAAGTGAACAGAGAAGTCAAGACTTAGAGGCGACAGTCTGTTTCATGCTTGATGCAATCGTCAGGCCATATTTTACCGAATATCAATATTAGTTCTCAGCGGAGTCAGATCAATGAACGAATATTTTAAGAAAGTGCGCAATAGACAATAACAAAAAAAATTGAAAGTCCGGATAATAATAGATGAAATTGAAAAAAAAGCAACCCCCCCCGCAAAAAAAAACACCCACAACACTACCCGTGTTTACAACCTTAGTATCTCTTTTGATAATTGAATAATTATTTTGTAGCACTATTTTAGCTGGGCTAATATAATTAACTTGGCCCCATAAAATAATATTATCAGGAGGGGAGGGATGAGGAAGCAGTGAGAAGAACCGGAAGTTAGAAAAAATTGCGTAAATATAATCATCCTGGTTCGAATTGTTTTCTTTTTTCTTGGTTTGTTTTTCTTAGTTTTACCCTCAATTGGTTATTTATGCCGACAAGATTTTTATTGCTGCTATTTCTTTTTAAATGTATTGCTAGTAATATTTTTTTTCTTTTTCAAAAATGTACTGCTGGTAATATTTTTTTCTTTTTTAAAATGTACTGCTGGTAATAATTATTCAAAGAAGTTATTGCTAGTAGTAAACCTATTTTTATAATTTCATAGTGTTTTGACTAGTTACTCTGGTGAGGTGTGTGGCTAAATGTTTTCACATATCTGGAACACTAACATGTACTACCACCCTGGTCAGGGTGGACCTGGGAATCCATGAATTTAGAGTTTGTTCCATGCACCTCTATATCTCCTGATCAGAGAACTTGCTGTCGGATAATGTTTATCGTCTTACCCAAGAGGTGGATGTACTTTGTAGTCATACACATGACTTGATTCGTACTGGACCTGAGTATGGTTATTAACGCATTTGCATTTGGACATTACTTCAAGACAGACATTCATCAACTTGAGTCTGCCCGGGTATGTCACATTGGCCAGTCTTTCATCTTGACACAACCTGCAAACACTTCCGTTAGAACTGCATGATTTACCCTTCGCAAAATATTCCATCTCATACCAGGGCTTCTATTAAATCTCTTTTTGACTCCCGCGCGTGGCTCGCCAAGGTGGTAAGACATCTATGTATCTTCAGTTTACAAGAAGACCTATGATTATGCCACTCTTGAATGTACCTTCTGTGCCTACAAGGTAGTATTTTTTCCTGTTTATGAAATCTTCCACTTCTGCCTTGTACATCACACTTGCAGTATTACAGTTAGCATGCAAAGGACATTGTATCCCTGCTATTGCAGAGTTATATGTTGGAATTGTTACTCTGCGTGTCCGTCTTGATATTCCTCGTATTTTGTTTCATTATTATATTCTCTCGATAGTTGGTTCAGCAATAAGTTAAATTTACAGTATTTTGTTAAAAAAATGTTGTGTAAATTACAAGCTTTTGGGAAATGCTTAGTAAGCTGTTTAAAAACTACTAGATTTATTTCTAAATTAAAGAAAGCACAATCTAACACACACACATATACATATACATACTTACATACATACATTATATATATATATATATATATATATATATATTTATATATATATATATATATATATACACACACACACACACACACACACACACACACACACACACATATATATATATATATATATATATATATATATATATATATATTACCTTGACTTGTTCTGGGTATGACGATAAACTATATTCGGCACAAGATGCGTGGAACTATATATCAGTTTGTGTTCTTAGATCGACACTGACCCGGGATGGTAACATCTGATAGAGTCCCAGCTGTGGGGAAATATGTAACGCACAAACTGGGCTGAAAACACAATGAATATATAAAAATGCATTTGTATAAAAAAATGCAAGCAATCAATTTTTTGAAAAAAAAATATTATCAGCAATACATTTTTGTAAATAAGAAAAATTACTAATGCTAATAAGAAATATAAGTTCGGCATTAAATTATCCAAAAGGTGTAGACATGCCGAAAGAAAGATACGAATCTTTCCTAACAAACCCAGCATTAAATAAACCATTGAGGTTGATTTAATGTAAAACTGAATAACGACAAAAACGTAAGCTACTACGTCATAATTTTACACCAATATCATTTTTTGTAGTTTTCAGTAAAGGAATGTCATGAACAGAACTAGAATTAACTTTAATAAGGCAAAACGGATTATATAAATATAATAAATGATAATGTTTTTATATTTCCGTTGTGTATTTCACCGGCCTATGATATCACTTTTATTTAACAAAATATCTTTCATGATGCTCTCAACAGCCAGATGCTATCTGCATTATACCTCAAGATATGAAGACAATACTGAACTTTTGTTTCCGAAAATCATTATTCTGTGTCACCGGTAAGATACTTCCTCCTATAGTAGAATGAATTACTTGCCATCTCCGAATATTTTTCAGTTATTTCGCTTTCTTCATAAACTGCTAAAGCATTCTAACGCTTTCACTGAATAACCGTTTAAACGATTCACCTAAAATCTTTGTTAATTTCTTCCTTTTCACCGAGAAGATCAACCCACTAGAATCCGGGAGTTGGTATCAATAGATTGCCTTAGTCGTACGAAGAAAAGAGCGAAAAAAGGCAATATTTAAATTTGTTTTCTGAATAACGCCTGATTAGAAAATGTAAATAATATACAAATGAGGGAATCGGAAACAGCGTCTTTAAATTATCTTACACAAATACCAACAACTCATGTTACAGGTATTAACTCTAAAATGATATGTTTATAGCACTCATCTTGATTTGATTCTATAACTCAGCCTGTTTATAGATTTCCCTGTTGATATATTCTTTTTTATGTTCTTTTACATGGAAGAATTTTCGCTTAATTTCTATGTATTTCATACTCTCTCGATGTTTGAAAAGACTGATATCTGCCAAGTATTAGAGAACTGACAGGCTAGTCTGGTACATTTTAAATGGTGGAAACAATGATTGGAATATCGATCGTTTTTGCGAATGGGTGTGTGTCACCACATTCTCGTCAAAGTCTACATTCTAACGAATGTGCATCGCCGAGAGCACTAGAAGAAATATAAGTTGACTATCTTCAGTTGAAATCGATTTGTTGAGGCAGTAAAAATTTGAGTGAATCATAGTGAAAAATTTATTTATGGTTCAAGTATCCCAAAATTCAGTGACATTTCTTATCGTAAAGTGATTTTCTAAGCGTAGCATAAATGTGGCACAATAAAGATAATGTAGGGCATCTACGGAGAATCGAACTCACAGTTCACTCATCACTGATCTATCGAGACAAGATTGCTAACCGTTACACTAGATCGAAGTGTCTGTTAGAATTGCTGTATGAAACAGATAGAAAACTTAAATCTGAATATATATTATTATAATTTGTAAAAAAAGACGCTCGCACAAGAGTGCACGCGCACACACATGCACACACATTCGCGCGTGCGCGCACACACACATAAATATATATGTCTATATTTCTGAGATGAAGTATTATTTATATATTTACATTATTCGGGCTATTGTCAACATCTTCGTCGCCATATTTATTACAACGTTTGTCCTTATCTTTGTCGCCATATTTATCACAACGTTTCGGCCGTTCTACGCGACGCCATAATTTAGGTTGTTGGAATGTCGAACAGAACCCTTTATTTCGCTCACTGGGTACACTGTTCTAGTTCCACGTGCCCTGTTTTTAATGGATGTCAATTATCACCTGTTAATTCAACACTCCAAGTAAGGACTTTATCCACTATACCATTTGTCCTCAAGGACACATGGCACAGTGAAAAAAGGCGTTAGTTAGATCCAATGACAGGACCCAAAAATTGTGAGTTCAATACTCGATTAAGGCAGTGGAGAATTGTAGGGGAGGATTAATAGGAGATAACTGATAATTGACATCCATTAAAAGCATGGTACGTGGAAATATAACAGTCAACCTCAGTGAGAGAAATAAAGGGTTCAGTTCGGCATTCCAACCGCCTGAAGAAGGCCGGAGCGTACAACGGCCGAAACGTTGTAATAAATATGGCGACAAAGAGTAGGACAATAGTATAAGGTATAATAATATATATATATATATATATATATATATATATATATATATATATATACGAATAAAATTAAACTAGTGCATTTGAATAATATGTCTGCTTCTGAAATATCATCGTTATGTAAAAATTGTTATTGCATATGCAGGGTGGGCCATAAGTTTCCATACATTGGAAAAAGAAAAAAAAACATTATGTTAGACATCTGTTTTTTTACAATGTTTTCTGTATGATTAACGCTGTTCAATAAGCACACATTAATACATGTTTCCCACTTTTGATGAAGACACATTAACACAGCTGAAGTTATAATTGTACCGGTGTTGGTGATACTTTCCTTCAGATGATTTATGTCTCGTATTTTCACCTGATATGTCATGGCCTTCATGTCCCGCCAAAAATAGAAATCAGAGCGGGGAGACGACTGGAGATCTTAGAGGCCATTCCACAGGACCACACCGTCCAATTCAAGTACCGGTAAACTGCCGATCAAAATACCGACGTACTTGTTGACCATAACGGGGTGGAGTTGTATTGCTGGAAGTAGGCAGGGTAGTTACCTTGCTCGTTTAGCAGGGATGGGAGAATTTCCTCTTGCGTTTTTTGCATTAAGATTTTCACAGACAAATTTTAGTCCAATAATTCTGTCACCCCAAATCCCGGCCCTAACCATTAATTTACAAGGAACTTTCATCTTTGTCGGACTCAGTATGTTTGGGTTCTCATTACTCCTATAACGTAGGTTTTGGCGGTTAATCTCTCCATTGACGTAAAATTGTGTTTCATCAGTAAACAAAGTCTTAGTTGTAAAGTTTGCATCCTTGTTCCCTTTGTTTAATACCCTTCACAGAATTTCATCCATATTGAAACTTATGCCCCACACTGTATAAAATAAAAGCCTTAAACAGTTCCTCGTAATACATTGGGGGAACATGCAGAATTTTTTTTAATAAAATCTATTAACCAAAAAGGGACCGCATACAAAATAATCTATCAAATGCAGCATTCATACACAGGAATATATTCAAAGATATTTCTGATCTAAAATATGCCACACTGATGAAAATAGAAAGTCATTTATTCAGAAGAATAATCCTCGTGATTGCTCTCATTGAAATATATAAAAATATAAATCTACGCCCCGGTCTTGCTCCCAATCTCACCTTTCCTGAAAAGAAAATCACTACTTTCCCAATTCAACATACACGACCACTAGTATGTAACAAAATCAAAAGAAAACGTTTAATTCCTTCATCTTATGTTTTTGAAGATATACTTCCAATACGTTCATCTCATGCCATAATAATCCTATTAAAATCTAACTATTCATTTAAAAAATATCTTTAAAATTACTTGCTGACTTTTTGCCAGATTTTGAATTATTAGAATCTATGTCATTCACGTTTTGACTGACCTTTCAACCACATAATGAATATTCATTTATGTTCTCAAAATCAGATGTGTTGATAAACCAATGACATACGTGTTTTTTTTTTTTTTATATAAGCAGGTACAACAAGATACAACTTATATTGCCCTGATAATGTCCATATGAGGACGAAACACATCGGCTAAGAATAATCATTTTATTTTTGTTCATTTTTCCCTCAGCAGATATGCTTTATCTGGAAATAATAAACACACAAACACACATAAAAAAACACGCACACAAACATACACACACTCACACATACATGTTTGTACTAAAAATAATAATTAATTTATCTGAAGTAAATTAACGGCTCATTTCTCTCAGAAAGTGTCCCGTGTACATGGCTAACCCTAACACAGGGATCGACATCTAATTAAACTTCGTTTCGAACCAAATAACAAATAAAAATCTTGTAAGCACTTTCTATATCTATGTAAAAATTGTGTTTAAATCTCACTCACATTTTATAATATAGAAAAATATATCTGTAGGATAATTTTAAGGACAAGAAAAGAAAACAAGTACAGTCACAGAATGCGAAAGTGTATTTATTCGAAAAGTCGAGTCGTTAACATCATAAATGAAGAACTGTGTGTGTGTGTTCTACCTACTTTTTTTTTCTTTAAAACGCCTATGACTGAAAATATTCAGAATAGCAAACGTACCATCATTTATCATATCTTTTAATTATTTCCAAATGTCACCAAACGTCGAATTCTACACAAAGATCAACTCCCTAAATTATTTAACAGATAGTCCCTTTCAGGTCTGTTTAATGGAATTTGCTTAAATGAAAGATTATTGCTGAAATATTGCTTAAATATATATGCAAAATAATTTTTATATTTATATTACTCTACATTCTGAGCTAACTGTATATATATATATATATATATATATATATATATATATATATATATATATATGCAAATATATGGATATAGATGCGACAGTATGAAGAAAATATACTGAAAAAATATATATATAAAATATATATATATATATATATATATATATGTGTGTATGTGTGTTGTATATATATATATATATATATATATATATATATATATATATATATATATATATATACACACATATGTATAAATATATATATATATATATATATATATATATATATATATATATATATATTTGCATTTGTATTTTTATTTAATATACGAAAGATAATAATATGATATTTCTGTAACATATTTATGTTTATTTTATCGCATTTCTGGTATTTTGAAGAAGAACATTTGAGAAAATGTAGCGTTATTCTTTTGTTTTTTGAAAATATCTTAAAACGCCAAATGAAATTGTCTACAAATAAGGTTATACGGCTAACTAAATTTTACGTGTCTAGATGGTGATTGAAAATTCAGCATCTATTTCAGGAAATTTTCCTCAAAAATTATTTTCTCGAAATTAAGGAATCGATATTTATTTAGAGAATTTAAAAAAAATGGATATCGCGTATTGAATTCAATTTTTGTGCTGTTCACCAACATAGATGATTCTTCAAAATTACATCTTTAGACACGAAAAGAAAATCATATTAAGCTACAGACAAACGTCATGGGACATCTCAATGTAAAGATACATTATGCAGTTAAATAAATATAATAAACTTTTCTTGAAATCAAGAATTTCGGACTAAAGTTGGCATAAAAAATGTAAATCAATGCAACTGTAATAAAATAATAAAAATATATGAATTTTTACAGTTTTCCTTGTATTCCAATTCGGGAAACAGTAATTAAAATGTATAACGTTACCTCTTTGTCTGCGAGTGATACTGAGATTATGTGAAATTTATTTGGATATCGTATACCAAGAACTTTTAGCTTCCCATTCCCCATAATATAACACCCAGGAAAATCGTTACATTTAAGCGCCTCAAGCGCATTCGACGGAAATCGTAGAGTTCTCACGGGTGACAAAATTCTATATTGAGATTATTCCCTACCGATAATTTATCCCGTATAGTATTCTGAAAGAAACTTCTATAGAGGCAAGGCTTACGGGCATATCATTTTGAAACACCGGTTTTCGTACGATTACTAACGTTAAACAACGTTGAATATATTTGGTACCAAGATGGGTTCCGCATTGGAATACCATGTTCTGTAAGCTTTGATACGTGGGTGGTATAATGAAAATAACTCTGAATTCGAAATCGGAGAGCTTCCTTCCAATTCAGACAATATATTCATATTCATTTATATATATATATATATATATATATATATATATATATATATATATATATATATATATATATTCTCACCCAGCTATATGTTAATTAATAATACCTGTATCAGTACATCACGATTATCTTAAAAAAAGTAAACCAATACTTAAAATCTAAAACTATATTCTGGTTTTAAATAATGTGCAATAGTTTGATTACCCGTAAAAGACAAATCTATCAATTTAGGGAGACAAGACATTTGCAAAATAATATTTCATTTGCACAAAAGAAACAAACACAGAAAACATATGAACCTACATTTTATATTAGATACATATATTTTGAGTACACAATATGAGCGTGTTATAATATCAATATTTTTATAGTATAATTTCTTTATTACTAACAAGTAGTATAACCCGTTTTCGACCAGGTGCTTCATTACTAGGATTTTTTACCGTTCAATTGGAGCAGTTTAAGTTTAAAGGCGGCTCACCGGAAATCAATATTAATAACAACAATTGGGTGCAATTGAGGTACATCTCCAAATGGGCGGTTAACATTTTGAATGAGGGGATGATCTTGAAAAGGTCCGTTTGTGTGATCTTAATCTTGCAATGAAAGAAACTACTTATGGACAATAATAATATACGTTAATTTTAATGTATAATATAATTTTTTATAAGTCTAATAATCTTTTGCGTTAGCGTTCACCTCTCTAAATTAAATGTACGTTGTTTTTTTACAGGCATTAAATTTTGCCTTTGATTTTTGCGCAAAGTGTAAAAATCAGTTCTTTTTTCGATTTTTCACCTTCAAGTTTGTAATTTTTCCAGCCAATTTGGACTCAAAACTGGTACTGAAGAATTATGTATCAAACAAAAAATTCCTATCGAATTTGGATGAAAACAATGCATAAACAACATCCGATCACACACATACATACAAATATTTTGAGAATTATAAACATAGATGAATGTTATGCTATCAAGTAATAATGATTTCCCAACATATGATTCAAAATCGTTTCCTTATTTTAATCGAGTATAACTACAAGGGTATAAAGCCACTAAGACACAAGGGGTTGATGTTTGGGGTACAATTAGGAAAAGAAACATTAGAAATGAGCGCGAACAAGAAGAGGAATCATTAGCGCAGCTGTTAACGATTGACATAGAACTTCTGATGCAGTCACATGTCAGGCTTTTGAGATTCTGTTTGTGGATGCTCCAACTACAAGTGGAACTTCTGATGCACTCGCGTGCCAGACTTTTGAGATTTCTTTTAGGTTCCATGTACTTTTCTTTGAGATTGTTGTACTTCGATAGATTTTGAATATCTTCAAAGATACATGACTGCCGTGTCAATAACAAGATATAGCCTGATTTTTTTTGCCTATCTGGTCCCGATGCGTGGGCGATTAGCATTTTCTGTTTTGTCTGTGTGTATCGTAGAGTCCCATAAAATTGTTATAGTTTCTATGTCTCTAACCTGATATGTGTGGTGTTCATACCAGTTTCTTGCAGTTTTCTTTCGATAAACATTGCATATTTTCCAATGTAGATATTAGCCCAATTAATCAAAGTCGTCTTGTTAAAATGAATATTTATTTTTTAAAACTTTTTCAGTTGATCTATGCAAAAATGGTCGTTTTAATTTTCAAATTTTTACATTAAATCCTCGTAATGTAAAGTTTACATTCAAGTATGTTTTCACCTGCTTGTCTTTCAATTTTGAAAAGTTAAATATTCTGAGCAAAATGCTCCAATAAAGTACTCCAACCTGCTTTATCAGCGAGGAGGCAATTAATGCAGTGAACGGGGCAACTAAATCTGTTCTGGTTGAACCTTAGAAAAAGGAAGTTGGCACAGTTTCCTTCCTGTGTACGCATGCATACCGAGCCGCTAGACGATGACCGAGGTGTTTACGTCGCTCATTTTAAAGCATTTGCTTAATGATATGAAATGTCGCTTCTCTGATATACTCCAAATGACAGTCCCTCACTTGTTTGGGGATCTCTTCATTACTGGTGCATCTAAGGTTGATATCGCCCCACGAGAAAGTTTCATTGAACTTGATAATAACACAGTAGATGAAGCGAGGGTCAAGTGGATGAATTAAGACATGCATAAGAATTACCAAATAATCTGGAAAAATATGAAGTTTCTCTTACTCGCTTTTCCCTCGTCATCTTGGTTGAGTCTGGTTTCACTCGTATGATGCATTTACTATCAAAGACTAGAAATCGTCTTGACATAGAAAAAATGAGGCGATTTACGTCACTCTCTGAAGGCTTTCAAGCCAAACATTGACAATTTGACAGCCCTGAACGAGACACAAGGATGCCTTGTACCCATAATAAATAGAGGTAATGTTAAATGTATTTTTCGTTTTGTAAATAAATGAGTTAATTCTAATAATATATTTATCCAAATGATATTATTCTTTGATTTACAACTGGAGTTAGAGATGTGATATCATAATCCTAACTACTAACAGTAATATTCCTAGAGATAATAAGTTGAGTGACGAGGTGAGAGGGTGGAGATAGATATGAACACAAGTTGGCAAGAGAGGCACAGAAGGACATTCTTTGGATTGAAATGGACGGTGACCAGATTGAGACACACCGACCTAGCGTAAAATTGTTGCTTCCCTTTTCATACGATACAACTTTGTAAAATATGTACATAAGCAATTTACTTAATTACGATATGACTTTTTACTAATATTCATCTTTGTTTTTACTTTACTCATATTAGACCACACTTTACAGAATTTTCATTCTATTTAGAAAATATCTATCTAAGAGGAATGCAATTTACGAACTCTTATAAGA